>JAALXH010000199.1:5782-133898 GCA_012977735.1 Fusarium tanahbumbuense
TTTTTTTTTTTTTTTTTTTCGATCTTATTACCATTCTCTGTAACTGATTTACTGTGAACCAGTGGCTTTATATTAGTACAACGGTGTACTGCCCAGCTGCCTTTTGTACCAAGACTACAATACTGCTTGTTATCGCCAGAGTCTTCCGGGTTGAGAGATATTACTCGAAATGCATCTATTATTTCATTTGGGCCTCACTCGCAGCTTATGTTCCCATGGAAGTAGTCGCGATCTTCCTTTGTCGCCCAATTAGAACTCTTTGGGATCCTTCGGTACAAAATGGTTATTGTCTCAATCAGCGAAAGGTTTTCTTTGCAAGTATAGCCCTGGCAATTGTTACAGATGCTATCATCTTGGTGATACCAATTCCGTTGGTATATAGACTTGAACGATCTGTTCAAGAAAGGATCAAGGTTCTTTTACTTCTAGGCATCGGAGGTATAGCAACGGGAGCCACATGCTTTCGTGCTAAAGTGGTTGTGGACTTTCTCAACTCAAATGACATTACGGTAGACTATACTCGGATCGGGATATTGACGTATGTTTCTGCTCACATCAATACTCCCTATCGTTATGTGTCGAAGTGGCTGATGACTTGAATACAGTACTTTGGAGCTTACTGTTGGTGTTGTGTGCTCCTGCTTTCCTTCGACGAATGTTCTTATTGCGCGGCACCACAGCAGACGGCTTCATCAGCTGCGGAGCCCTAGTCAAGTAGCCGAGGAGCGTTTGTTTCATTTAGCCATACGACGACGCCTTAGAGAGATAACCACATCGACAAGGACACTGCGTGAGGAATCAGGCACCACGTCGACTGCGGGGCAAAGTGGAAGTAGGGAAAGGGGAATGGTGGTGGAATTGGATACGGTTTCGTCTCCATCCATTCAGTGTACAGCTTAGCCTACTTAATGTAAGTTGCCATTCAAGTCTCGAGACCTAGTGAGCCTTGAGATAAAGATGCGGTTATGAGAAACTTATAGGTCCAGGAACAGATCCAAAATCTGCACATTCACATAGAATGGAGCTACCACTTAGATGGCCATTCGGAAGTAAGATTCTTATTATTGTGTTGCTTTTATATGTATACCTCGGCACTTGCGGCTCGGCAAAACTTTAACGAGGCAGTACATTTGACCTCAGATCATGCATCAAGTCTAACATTTAACCGGGTTACGTCACTATTATATCAACGTAAACTTAGTCGCACTTTGTTATCTCAATTAGGAAATATGTTAATGCGAAATGGGGTGTAATAACAGTTTAATTTATGCATCATTCGATCCTACAGCAGTAGATTTCAGCAAATCACTTCTTCAACCGACCATATGTTCAAAGACAAGATGATACCACCGATGACCCCTAATGACGGCTCGTGTCATGACCTAGTCACAAATGTGACTAAGGGTAAGGGGCTATTGATGGAACCCCTGAACCTAAGATCTCACGGATAGCGATCCTCCCCGTTAATATATCTCGAGATGCAGACATTTCAAATCCCTCCTCTTCGTAAATTCCCTTTACTGTGATAAACTGATGACATTGATTATCTTGGGACTCCTCCTGTGGCTCTTCCTTCGCAGAACGAATCTATCTACAACTGCAAGGGTTATTTCAGATACTTCGACCATTGGAAAGATTATCTGGTACGACATTCATTTCCCTAGAGCTAGAGACCATGTTATCTAGTTTTGCCGCCACCAGTAATGACGCAGCTACCCTGTGTTCCGGGCATCTGGCCCAAAGATACCGTGGAGTTGTATCAGCTGGCGCCCAATCTCTTGCACCAGAGATCGATCTCTCTACTGCCTCTGGCAAATGCGCCACAATCACAGCGGGGCTCAAAGAATCCACCAAGCGCATTCTTCATCTCAGGTCTCAAGGATTGTCATTGAATCGTTCAAATGAGGATGTGATGAGAAAGCAGTTCCCTGATTTAAATCCTTATTGTCCTTCGCCACACAAATTCACCAAACGAACTGCGCAAAAGAAGAGAGGGGCGTTGCGACAAAGATCTTGTTTGATCTCGCAAAAGTCTGATCCCGAAGTCACGGGCACTACGCTATCAATGCCCAAAACCGTCCATTTTGATCAGAACTTAGAATGTATCTGTCTCTTCCTCAAGGCAGATCAGCCAAGCATGGTTGCCACATCCCCTCGTTTTGTCACAGACAAACCATCTGTACATAAGGTCAGAGCTAAAACACCTATCACACAGGCGGCTGAGTGGAACATATCAACACCAAACTTTCCCTGTCGCAATCCAACGCGTAACGACATGCCTGTAAGGGTTCAGAGAATCTTTTTCTCCAGTCGCCGAAATGTCTTGGTCATATTTGTCGTTGTGGCTGACCTAGCATACGAGAAGCGGGTCGTTTGTCGGTACACCAGAGACTATTGGAAAACAATTTCAGAAACGCCTGGTCAGTATTATCGCACCTCAAGTCACGGGGGAAGAAAAAGGAATGACAAGTTTGTTGTCACCATTGCGTTGCCTCGAGAGGATGATCTTGGGTCTGATCCTTTTTTCTTTTGCGTTCGTTATTCTGTTGCTATGGAAGAGTTTTGGGATAACAACTCGGGCATGAACTTTGAAGTGGACTTCCACAGATAAATACATCAACATTTCAATCATGTAGATGCATGTCAGTGAACATGACCGATATCGCATACAAAGGAACCGGATTAGCGCTCCGTGTTGAGCTTACCTGCATCACTCGAGGAAGGAACTCCAAAAAGGGACGAAGGCAGGCGATGGTTGCCTGTAGGACGAGTGAATCTGATCGGAGGATGACCACCAATCCGCAGCTAGACAGAATACCACGTGCTTCCTATATCATATCATATCATGAATGGCCTGATATCATGTCGAGGTGTCGGATCAAAAGGTCATGTTACCTGGCGTTTTTGGTAGCGATTGTGAAGTCCATGCTGATCTAGACCACAGGCATTTGGAGACTGGGCTTATGCAGGAGATGTCATGCGGCAGTTGAATGGCAATGGGAAATTTTACTGGCCAAGCAATATTTGTTGGGTAAGCACTAATTTTAGATACTAACCCTACTTAGAGATAGCGGCGCTGTAACTGCTTGAAAACACCAGAGACAAACAGATGTGAACGAAAACGTAATGTAAGAGACAGGGGATAATATACATTCAAGGGTGCGTTTTGTCTCTGCTTGCGGCCTGAGCGAGATGGGGATAGAAGGCGGGGTTGTCGTAAAAGTGAACCGTGATACGATGTTTTACGTCGAGACAAGATTTGGTCGAAATGATATGTTAACAATAATGTTCCTTGCGTATTATCATGAAACCCAACAACCTAGCGATGATAAAAGCTCTGAGAGTATTAAAGTTGCGATTGCCATCCAAACTAAAGATATCACTCTTACCACATGTATTTTAATGACGGTATATCGATCCCAAACTTTACCGTACTCAGCTAATCATACCTATTGGTATCGTACTGTCCGTCTAAAACAGCCACAGCTCCATCAGACCGTGTTGACGCACTACGTCCAATATTGAGATATAAGAAGGCCCAAAGAAGGGGGCAGCAAGAAGAATGGATTTCTCAGAGCCATTACCAAACATCGAGATAACCTTTTCGACCGACCTTTACGACGGCAATAATTCTACTGAAACCCTTCACCTGATTCACAGTACCTTCCTCCCGCTTGAAGGGACATGGAATCCTTTTGTACACCCTCATCTTCCGCCTGAGCCTGACAGTTTTCAACTCGTACCATCATCGAACTGTGGTGCGGGGTGGTGCGGAAGTTTGGATCCAACGGATAAATGGATACATCTTACAGATGTTGAGAAACTCGATTCCCTCTCAATACCGACCCATTACGAGCCACCCGCGCACACTATCATGTCTCAAGGCTATCAAGAGCTGTTTTCGCCAGCAAAAGACACGACAAGCCTCCAAACTACAACCTACGATTCTTCTACAGGGTCTTCTGATGGCATTCGGTACCAAGACACCAGAGGCTCGTCTACAGTAAAGCAGCGCAGGGCGGGACCCACGATCAAGCGTTCTGCCAAATATGAGTCAGTGTTGCGACGAAATAAGGTAGCCGCTGCTAAATTTCGCGAGCGAAAACGCAGTCAGGTGGAGGCAATGAAAATGAGAGTGGAAACATTGGAAACGAGACATCGGGAGCTTTCTGCTTACTACAATGTTTTGAAGGAGGAGGCTTTCATGCTCAAGTCTGAACTGCTGATACACAACAGATGTGGTTGCGTGCTGATACGACGATACATCCAAGACGCAGCGCAAAGGGTAGTGGAAGGCTCCGAGTCATCCGATTGGAGTTCAGACACACAATCTGGGAAGGTGGGGGACCGCGTATACGATGGTTCGATCTCCGGATAAAAGGGGTTCAGTCAAAATCGATTGGCTACGTAGTCAGTTGAAATAAGGTTTGAGCAAAAATGATTAAAACAGTGCCCTCGATTTCATTAACAGGCTTGACTTTCTAGAAGATGACACAATTGTATATGACGCTTATCCCCACGGCGAGGGCTTATCTCAAGATCTACACATTTCACCAAATGCCCAATGTCAAGAGGGCGGTATCCGTGGTCATCACTGCACCTTGATTGGTACCCCTTAATGGGCCGTTCTAGACTCTTACCTGTATGTCGGGTCGACAGACCGTTCTAGACTTACATGTACTCAGGGCACTTTTTACCATTTTAACCTATCTTAGAAAGAGCCCCGAATTATGTCAATCAGACCACGAAATATGACTACAGTACCTCTCATGTCTGGCTATCACATTTGAAGCCCTGATATCATGTTTCAAAAAGTTTCTGTCCCCTGATTTAAGTATATTTGACACTACAGAGGACTACATTTCAAATCAATAGATCGAGTAAATGTCACAACGGTGATAAGGGATGGCTTTTGGTTCGGGTGACAGAAGTCTATCTCGTTGGATCTTTGTCAAGGGGTAAGTGGCTACACCTTATCTAGGTAATCATAGATTGTTCTACCTAAGGCATTCGCGTCTTCAGAGATTTACACAAACCATTGATTGGATGTCACTAAGACGCTTGCAGCCTGGACACGTCAAGAGAAGAAAGTACGCTTAACGCCCGCTGCATTGTGGTTATATCTCCTCAATGTTTCAGACCGCCACGACGAACTCCTTTCCCAGACAAGCTTTACGCACGGAATTTACCGCGACCGCATCCCACCCACTCAATATGCCACCAGCATGGATGTATAAGGATGGCCCTATTCAAGTAAGGCTTGAACACAAATAGCCCTTGCCTAACTGCAACCTGGAGTGGCTGACACTAAGCTGTGTACGTGTCGTATCCTTATTGTGCTCTCCTGCCAGTCTAGCACCCTGATGGCAAGTACCTAGACATCACAAGCGATATCACAAATGTTCTTCTGTCTTCCGATCACAATCAGTCCAAGGTGCGTGAGCAACAGCAGAACAATCAATCTCTGATCATAACGGGTAGTTCCACTAAGCATCGCCAAGTCTGCCTGCCATTTCTTTTAGCGTCAAAGCCGGCAAGCCCTTTTTTGAGTGCCGGCGCTAGCCTTTTAGGAATACTGTTTGGCCCGGGTGAGCCCAAACATGAGAAGGATCCCGTTCCGACAATTTCACCCTGTACCCTGCAGGAAGCGTATGCCCATCCTTCATCATCACTTCCAGAAACTCAAATAACGAGCCCTATCTGACTAAGGCTTCGTCTGACTCAGGGTCTCCCATAATTGTCCCAATGGCCTGTGTGATCAGTATAATTCACCCATACATCCCCTTGCCAGAGTAGCCATTATATCTGTGATAGAAGTGCCTTTCAATTTAGTGATAGCAGAATGGGGTAGAGCTTTGACTCTTACTCCATATCTGTCGCGAAACCCGCACTGGGATGTCCGTGAGACAACGAGGGCAACAAAAGTAACGTCGACGGCCTAGAAAGGGGGTTGGAGGAGATTAGGTTGCGATGGGTGTCTCAAAGGCTGACAGGAACCGGGGATAGAGTCAAAACTCGGAGCTACTGTGCAGCTAGCGCTAAACTGTCACAATGAGACGGAGAAGTAGTCCAGGTCACGCCTGAGAAACAGGTGTCAAAGGCTGCTCGCCGCTCTCGAAACATCGACCACGTCACCAGACTCGTTGGCAGATGCAGATGCCTCGGTTAGCGCCAGTTATTGCACCAGCAGGGCATTCCTGATCGCGCAACTCGGCGGATATTAACATTAGACGAAAATAATAGAAGGATTGTATTCCAAATCAGTCAGTGGAGTGAGGGTTCTAAAGTGAGTTGACATAAGTAGAATGGCTAACTCATAATATGTCCTGGCTGGTAAATACAGGTGGTGTAAAGGATCAATCCAGCCCCCTTACTACGAAGACTTGTCACAAACCAGTGGCAGAGCAATAGCCAAAAGTCGACGAACTGACACAACTGTTACATGATGGGTGGCTCAAGCTCCAGTGAGTGGCATGATCTGCAACATGCTTAATCTTACCCTAAGCGGCCTCCTGGTTCATCCAATTTCACCCCTATCCAGAGCGTAAGTTTAAAGGCATGATGTACCCTGTAAACTGTCACAATGTCTCTTAACGATGTCAGAGACATCATGGGGTGGCCCTTGTAGCGTATGTCTTTAGTGAACAACATCGGGGGCGCATACTGGACGTGTGTCGCGTTGGGCCAGATAGCAAGCAGCAATACAACCCGAGTGGAAGATGTGCTCGCCCCCAAGAAGGCGAACACCATCAGGATCACCGAACTGACCTAACCTAGTAACGCTTGATAGCGTCATCTGAGCTTTTGCTTTTGTGTTCGTGAGTTGATTCCACATCCCATGGATGTCATTCGAGGCGCTATGATTTCCCTCAAAGCGTAGCTTTTGCTGCTTAGGTTCTAGTCTCAAATCCTTGCAGGTTCCTGGGGGAAGTGTTGAGTCCTCACGGGGGTAGGATTCCTCTCTCATTGGTAGTTGAAAAGGAAAAAGTAAAGGTGCCCGGCTGACTGGAACTTACCGCGGCCCTACGCGTCAACCAGGTGTGAGGCCTTGGGTAATATTAGCCGAGTGGTGTATCCGGGGATCATGGACTCGGTAGAGCGAACTTGGGTAACACGAAACAAGGTAAGATGAAAACTAAGTCAAATGCTAAATAGAAAACAAGGAACCATGCACAGTCGCGTTCTTCCTCCCGTGGGATAAGAGGGTGTGTAGAGTCTCGTGGACGATCAATGCGGACATGGATTAGGCCAAGCAACAATTTTTCTCGAAGGTTCCAGAGTACCAGTTGACGAGCAACTGTTCTCAGTAAAGGGTTCCCTTCAATAGATCTGGTGGGAGTTTAATTCATCTGAGTTCAGAGAAATTGATTCGAAAGGATAGCCTATATTATATGGTGAAGATATGATCTGATGGTGTAATCACGCGTTCGACTTGACACATGATGCAAATATGTAGAGGTTGGTCAGCCTCGCTAGGCTGAGAGAGGGTGGTAATACGCTGGACGCCCTCGCCCGGCCCTTGGGCATCTGCAGAGCGTGGGAAGTGGTCCCACGAACTACTACGGTACAAAACCTCGACTGGATCACATCTCCTCACTTGATATCTGAAGACTTATGAACTACTACGCGAGTCACGATGCGATTCTTATCGGTACAGGTTGAAACCTCCAGGTGCTGACTGCGTCGCTGTATGCCGAGGGGTTGAAGAATTTCGAATAAATATCAGAGTCAATTTTGATCAAGGTTATTTATTCTGTCTTTGCCTGGCCCACTTCTACTTTCCTCCGTTTAAATTCCATCGAAAAACCTTCACGAAGTTATTTCACTTGCATTCCTAACGATGGAAAGCCAAACAGATCATTTATACCACGTGTTGCTTACAGTGATTGACTACCACAAAGAGCCTTCAGGGACACGACCGTCTACTTACGTCATCGACACCTGTGGTTCTCTCAACAGAGCCAAGAACTCTTCCTACAGAATCCTACCTATGCTTCGGTACAAGGTCGAAGACTTCGCCGAGTTTGCCCTCCATTCGGGCCCCCGGGGCTCACACAAACACGACGACAGAGTGTTGGTGTATGCAAAAGCACTAAGCGGTCGGATGTTCGTGGTTTCAATTCTCGTGACTCCGAACAATCTACAATTGAGGACGAGTCGCGATGGCAGTATCATCCTTCCTTCCGGGACATCATCACTCCAGTATGTGATACAGACAACTGTGGACTATAGCAAACACCGCGCTGGGACTGAACAGGAAACACAAATCGAGGGTATCTTTATCCGCCGTGACGAGGCGCTCGCAGCAGCCCAGAACATTCTCAATCCGCTTGACTTTGCAGATTTTAGAACATCCGACAGACTGGATGGGAAATGGCCCCACGGAGAAGAGGTTATGTCCCAATGCAGTCTCAGACACTGGGCTCAACATATTTGTCATTCTTACTACTACTTCAGATTTGGAGAAGATATATCAGAGCTAGTCAGAGGTTCTGTGAAAACATCACACTTCTGAGTTGGTCCTGAGCTTGGTTGATTGAAGGATCCTATGTATCTAATTGGATCTGAACGGTTTTTTCGACTCCTAAAGAGGATCCTAGCCGCATCAGAGGAGTTTTAATCACTATCTAAGGACTGTAACAATTGTCTTTTGCAACCTGTCAACCTTCCAGGGGCAGAGACTTCTGTTACACAACCTGGCCTCCATTCACCATACACGTGAGGGGTCTTAATGCGGCTTGCTCGTCATTCCATGGCTTTGACTGCCGTTCGGTAGGGGGTCAAGCCCGGCTTAATGGCGATGTCGTGGTAGAGGTGAGCCCAATCGGGCCACTGCATCAAACGCCACCATGTACCCCATGACTCAATGATCACACATACAGACAATACCATGTTCATGGTGGGTTCAGGCCACTAGGTACGACGGTGATACCGGTAGGAGGGTTCTATAAACCGAATGGGCATTAGCCGGTGTGATACCACCGGATAACCTTCCAATAATGGTAAAATGCATTGGATAAGTAGGGGCTCCTTAGCGCTTCACGTACATGTCATCACAGGGGGGTCGTAACACTAACATGTTACATGGCATCAACGTTCACGTCTTTACTCGAATAAAGTCTGACACCTAAACTATCCCGCCCCAAAACGGGTCAGGGCATGTGACTTGAGGCTGGCCCGAAGTCCTGGGTTCGAACCCCATGTGAAAACCTCATGCCACCAAGGGAAATAGTTTTCTTAATAAAATAATACGTAAAACTTATACAAGACGAGTGACGCCTACGCAGCTTGAGTCCATCTGGAGGAGTGAACTAGCTGTTGGGGAAACCTGATGTACGTAGGTCTCATCTCTATCAGGTACGCTGGATGCCACGATGGCGAGATCAAAGTTGGCGAATGCTGGGATTCACCCACAACATAAAGGACGTACTCAAGTTTTGAAACATTTTGGTTTCCTCCTTTGAAAATGAGAGAGATAAAATTCAACAGTACGGAAATCTATACTTGCTGGTGTTGATGGAATATCGTGTCGAACGTACCCTAGAGTAGAGATAAGTGATAAGGTATCGATACGCGATAAGATAAGCTAGAGGCGATTCAGGTCAAAGTCAGCTTAGTGCTTACTTCTTAGACTCACAGCCACAGTCGCCTATTGGTTAGATCTCACTCACCCCTGAAAGAATGGACCGGCGATTACTGAATCCGTCATGGCTTGATTATGGCCTTGATTCTTTCCCAAGACATCCCTCGTTGCCTAAACCTGAATCTTCAACGCCACTGTGAACTGAGCGTATTTGAACATCTCACTGCCTTTGCATCGCGTCTCTCTTTGATTCAGCAGAAAAAATCGGAACATTTCAGCGACAATGGGCAAGCCTCCGTCACCCGGTCCACGTCACTATCCGGAGGACCCAGACGCTGTGTCTCTCCACACAACAACCGGCGAATCTTCATACGCCGATGCTGCAGATGAAGATGTTCTTGATGCCGGAGCCGCACTTCTGCCTTCTTACAACGACGCCGTTACCGAAACCTTTTCTAACACAACCGCACCTTCCGCTGCAGTTGGAGCTGCAATCCCAAATGAGGGCGAATTTCTCCTGGGCATCACCTCGCCCGACACCCATTTCGCCTTTACCTCAGACAGCGCTTTTAAAAAACGTACAAGTATCGGAAATGAAGTTGTCCATGTTCAAGATGCGCGTTCTGATGCCAATCCGCAAGTTTTGGAAGACTGGATTCGGTTCATGGCCAAGTATCCGCCAGCGCCATATCTTCATATAAGAGGCGAGCATTCAGAAAACAGGAAGGATAAAGATGGAAAGGACAAACGCGAGACAGTGACCGACTTTAGAATCATGATCAACTTGCAGAATTACCTGTGGCCTAACTTCGAGTTCCAAAATTATAGCTCCACCAAGCTTACCACTGCTGAGCCGGGGCAAAAGACGTACCGTGGTACTGTTTTCAAGACGAGGCAGACAGGAGCGAAAGGTGATCTCGAAGTTGGGCATGATAAGCCCAGTCTCAAGGAATGGTGCCATCGATATTGCGCCAAAGCTACAGGTACCAAAGTGTAAGTATCTTGTTTCATTGTGCTGTATATATCTCTAATATCATCTCAGATTCCGGCTTTCTCGCAAAGTCACTGGTATGGATACAGACTTCCTCCGAGATCGTCTCTCCGGCATCATCAGATCTACCAACTACAAAGGTCATATCATCGTGGAGCTCCCTGTAGCGGACAGAGCAGTCGACATCTACTCCTCTAGCCGTCTGAACAACTGGAGACTCACCGGTTGGATCTGTTGGATCTTCTATCTCACCTTTCTCTGGATCTTCTCATGGCCGGTGCTCTTCTTTATGACTAAGACATACCGAGTTGTTCAAGTGGAATGGCCATTCTCCCAAATGCAGCCTGATGGTCAAAAGCGCTATACCACAGTCAGTGAGGAACAGTGGATTAGTAGATATGGCCCTGCGATTAAGACGCTCTGCTTGGACCGGTATAATGGACTGGCGGGAGATGCCTTCCTCAGTGAGGTGCTGGCAAGAGGTGATGTCAACGAGGCTAACAACCCGGTTAATGCAAGGGCTGCTATGAGTGCTGCTTCTGCTGCTTTCCAGGGTGGTCGATTTACGGCCGCGAATGGAGCGAACAGTTTGATGCAGTTTGCAGCTGTGGCGACTGATCAGGTTGGATGGGGATTTGATACCTAGTTGGAAGAAGGTTTGACCTTGCGTTTCAATCTTTCCATTTTTGAGGATCTTATAGTCTTTTGTCTTACTAGGAATCTTGTTCTCATTGCACGTTTGTGCTTTAATCAGTTGGGAAAGCGTTTGGCTCTTGTATCGATGCGTCTTTCTCGCAGGTATGGATAAACTTTACCTCGCTGTGTCTGGTGGATCCGGTACAAATCTCGATACATCGGGAGCCTTCCCGCTGAAAACATAAGGGATGGATAATCTGCATGATGAACCCTAAATTCGGGGTGGCTCATAGCCTACCGAAGTACGTCGATATACTAAGGCTTAGAGGACAACTCCTCTGATGTTCCCAAGTCGGTTGTCTGAAAGGGTGATCTCTATTATTATCCGCACATGATTGTCAGTCTATTGTTTAGGTATCTAGACAAGCAGATTGATTCGAAGAGAGAATTTCTTAAAAGTCTGTTCGATCCCATGGGCTGGCGTATGACAACGGCATTTCAACTTGCTCCAAAACCTCATCTAGTAGGTGTAGCGGAAGTGCTTGTTCTCCTTATCCGTCATAGTAGACCACACCTCAGGAGACATGTAAGCATCCTCGACCTGCTTTGTGCGATCATCCCGCCTCTTGTTCGCCCAGACGTAGTACATGAAAAGTGCAAAGGTGGTGAGAGCACATCCGGCTTGAGTGCCCATGACGGCGAGCTTTGCGGGTCTAAAGTCCGGAGCGTCCTTGGCTTGGAAAGTCTGGGGTCCAATGATGTTACCAAGTGAAAATGAACCACTGACGATAGCAGCGGCAAAAGCGCGCTTGGTAGCACCACCGAAGTTGGCGGCCGTCCACTACAGGATGTTAGTGATGGGGTGATCATGGGCATGGTAGTCACTCACGTTGTAGAAGATGGTGAGAGGGGCAACGACGGCGTTGACCAGGTAGATACCCACAAGGCAACCAGCCTTGTTTGTAGCAGGGAGAAACGACATGAGGGCACCGCCAATGATACTGGTGGTGTGTTAGTGAATGGCCATGGTCATTAATGAGGAGACTTACGCAGGGATAATGCAAGCAATGATCCATGCCCAACGATGAGATTTATGACGAATACCAAACCCAACAGCTAGTGTGAAGAAGATGCTTACAACACCAGATGGCATATTCATCAGAGCAGCCCTCTTGGGATCATAGCCAAGGTTGCGAATGAGAGTAGCGGAGTAGGTAGTGACCACACCGGACGATACCGAAAGCTACATCATTCGTTAGTAATGGACGTCGAGGTGTTGGCATTTGTTGGCGGTCAAGACTCACAAGAACGACTGAGAGAAGCATGAGATACAACTGAGGATCGCATAGAGCCTCGACAATCTCCTTGGGACGGAACTTCCTGCTCTCAATACCAGTTTGGTTGACGCTCACATGCTTCAGCAGCGCAACCTTCTCACTGCTAGACAGCCACTTGGCCTTCATGGGTGTGTCAGGAAGGAAGATAAGCGTGGCCAAACCAATAAGAACAGTAATCAGACCAAGGGTGATGAACATAATTCGCCATCCAGCAAGGGCAGCGCCGGGCCCGATATGCTGAAACGCATGGGAGACGGCACCACCAATGATCTGACCAAGGCCGAGACCAAGATACCAGAAGGAGAAGCGAGGAGCCTGCTCAGACTTGGTGTACCATTGACTGCTGATCAACATCAGGGATGGTCCGATGGTGGCCTCGAAGATACCTAGGAAGATTCGCGACACGAGGAGAGTCTGGTAGTTATGTGCCGCAGCACCACAGGCTGTAGCGATACCCCAGGCTACGACGTTGGCGCCCAGCCACTTGCCAGCAGGGACCATTTGGAGGAAGTAAACTAAGCTTTGTTAATTATGGTCGTCGAGACGGGGGAGGGGCACTGACTGTTGGGGATCTCGAAGCAGAGAAGACCGACGAATAGGAAGGTTGCGACGTTGGAGAAGTCGTTTCCTTGGAGTTTGAGATCTTGGTGGATACCCATGACGGCGGAGTACTGTAACGATGATCGTTAGATAGAGTTTGAAGAGTGGAATGGGCGAGTGCACTAACGTTTAGGATGACCTTGTCGAGGAATTGCATGGTGTAGCAGCAGAACATGAGAGGAACAATATGCCAGTCAATCTTGCGTCTCATCTTGTCGATGTCAACATCTTCAGAAGCACCAGCGGCATCACGATTCTGGTCAAGGAACTTCCACGCCGCGTCGACATTTTCAGAGCCTTTTTCGGAAGAGAGTGTAACTTGAGGCTCCTCCTTGGTAGGAGTACTCGGCTGAGACATCTTGAACAGCGAAGCCAATAGCGAGACGCAATGGGGAAAAAGAAAGGTATGAGAGAAGAAAGAAGGAGAAAACAGCGAGCAAACAAGATATTAAGAACAGCAATTAGGAAGGAGAAAAAAATGTTTGCAGACGGATGAAGCTGCAGATAATTAAACTGGAGCAATGTAGCAAACACAGCAGAGACAACAAGCACATGAAGTTGTCTCATCGGCTGCACAACCGAATTTGAAACCATTCCGACATCCCCGGCAAATCCCTTCCTACGCCGCAAAGCAATCGACATGATAACCGTAAATCTAATTGGGTCGATACGAAGCACAGCACAAGGGTTCACACACAAAAAGTCCCCCTGCACGACACATTTTCATTGTTCTGTTGGTTGTACCCTTGTCAGGAATCTGCATGAGCAAGGGTACGAACAACACAACAATGCAACTGCATCTTGCAAGCGAGAGTGATTCGATTGCTCCCAAGTAGAAAAAAGCAATGAAATTGCTCATCGTCAATGCTGTGAGGACAAATCACATGGTACGTCTAGGTTTGCTGTCTGAGACGCGGCGCAGCAAACATGAAGGGGAACAATGGGATTTGTTAATTTTCAGGCATTGACTCCTTTTCTTATTCCGGCAAGTGATGGTAGGTTTTACGTGTGAGAATCTTGCAGGCTGTGCCTCTGTTGATGTTGAGATGAGAGCTGAGGGTGCCAGTCGTCTCAAAGACGAATGCCGAGAGTAGATTAATTAATACAACTGCTCGTCTCAGCAATACGTAGCTGTTCTTTTGTTTTCTATCAACTGTTATTCGAAAGGCGACTGTCAAAATGGGCTGGGTATTGAATGCCTCTCCCGAGGTCGACGCCTCGTCGCAATATCCTATGATTATAGCGATCACTATCGTTTTGACCATTCTCTCACTGTCAATTGTCACTGCTCGCCTGTACATCAGATGGAAAGCTCGGGGCATGTCAGGCGATGACTGGATGTCAGGCTTGTCTATGCTGTTTGCTCTGATTTACTCATGCATCTGCATCGCGCGTACGTCCAGCTGGTCATCCACCACCTTGCACATTGACTGACCGAGACACAGAGACACGATATGGCCTTGGCCTTCCCATCCCCGACCGACCCAAAGAAAACCTCATTCCATATACACGAATCAATTTTGCAGGTCGCCCTTTTTACCAGCTCGGAATAAGCTTCTTCAAAATCGCCTTGCTGATTAGCTACCTGCGGCTCTTACGTGGCACGGACAATAAGACGTATCGTATGGTGATCTGGATTACCATTGCGCTGGTATTTATGTCCCATTTGGGTTGCACACTCGCGCTCGTGTTTGCCTGTAGCCCGGTAAGTCTCCCTGCAGAACACTGTAAGATGGTGGCTGACTCTTGCAGGTCGATAAATCTTGGAACCCCCTCAAGGAGGGGAAATGTCTTCCACCAGGACCATCGTTTACCGGCTACGCTGTGGTCACAATTGTCGCTGATATTGTTGTCGCTGTTCTTCCAATTCCAGTATTGCTCAAGCTTGAAATTAAACTCGCAAAGAAGATTGGTCTCATTGCTATCTTTACTCTGGGCATCTTCACCACAATCTGTTCAATCCAAAGGTATCGTCAGATTGACCGCATTCAAGATCCGAAAGACGGCAATTCAACTATGCTGGTGCTTTGGGGCACAATTGAGTTCAATGTCGGGGCAAGTACCACCCGCAATTTGTATCTTGTTGAGCTATTCTAACTGCCGACAGAACATTGTGTCATCGCTCCCATTCTTGGCACCAATCTTCATCAAACGCGCTAGACAGTACCGATCGAAACCTTCGAGTCACAACACTCCAAGCCGAAGCAAAGGATTGAGGAGCAATGGATATAAACTGAAGGACCTCAGTCACACAGGAAAGAGGGAGCCGTCAATCTTTACCTCGGTCGAGAATGATTCTGGGACTGGATCTCAGGAAAATATTCTGAACCACGGTGGCATCGTCAAATCAGTCACGTACACTGTCGAGGTGGATCAGGCCAAGTCGAATAACGACAGCCTGGGATCAAATGGCATGCATCGTTAAGCAGTTGCCCATACAAGTCTAGCTTATCCCACACAAACCGGCTCTGGCCGAGTACTTGCAATCAAACAATTTCTTCACATGAACGAAGTCCAAAAATTAAACTCCCGACCCATCCAAAATTTTAGCCTATTCTCCGAAACCCCTGTACTTTACCAGGGCCTTTCAACTGCCAGGTCTCACCCTTGCTCGGCATCCGAGCTCCCCGACCCCCTCCGGGCCGTTTTGAAATCCCAGTGATCCGATCAATCCATGCTAACCGAGGCGGAGGAATTGCTTTGTCGGCTCATAAACAGGGTCCAACCAACAGTAAGGATTTCTCCTGCATGAGCGAGAGCAGAAAGGATTTTCTAGAGTTTATAATTACTGGGATCGCCAAGTCGTTAATCACACGCGACGGTCTAGACACTCACCATGTCGAATCAACCTGTCCTTATCATAGGCGCTGGTATCAGTGGCCTACTCCTTGCACAAAGCCTTACACAGCATGAAATTCCCGTTAGGGTATTTGAACGCGATACAGATCTTGAAACCCGTGGTGCAGGATGGGGTCTCACTTTGAATTGGTCTCTTCCTGCCTTGCAATCTCTTCTTCCAGAGGATATCTTCAATCGCCTTCCAGAAGCATACGTTGACCGGGAGGCTGTCAAACATGGATTGTCTTCCACCTTTCCTTTTTTCGACCTTAGCACCGGGGAATTAAAGGCTTCGACACCTAAAGCGCCTGAGGCAAGTCGTGTTCGAGTGACTCGGCAGGGTCTCCGGGGTTTGCTTGCGACGGGCATTGATGTTGAGGTAAGCCCTTGCTGTTCGCCTCGATCTTCAACGCTCTAAACATGGTGATTTAGTGGAACAAGGCCTTGAAGGACTTAACTTCGACTGATGAGATTACCACCGCCACATTTGAAGATGGAACCTCGGCGACGGGTCGCCTCCTGGTAGCATGCGATGGTAGCCACTCACGCGTTCGACGAGCACTCTTTCCTGAGTTGAAGCTGCACGATATACCAGTCCGAATGCTTGGTGTCAAGTTAAATTTAACACCTGACCAAGCAAAGCCTGTCCGAGACCGAGATCCCTTCTTCATGCACAGCACTCATTCTACAGAGAATATGTTTGTATTCTTGAGTAGTAAGTCACATCGTTATGCCATGTTTGATGAAGCTCATCGCTAGTAGTGCTCGATGCTCCCAGTAATCACCCAGAAGATTCCCACCCGTATGTCTTACAGGTGTGCGTCTCTTGGCCTTATCGCACGGGCTTCTTCGGTCGCGACACTCCAATCGAGATTCCTGAGACAGCTGAGGAGCAGCGCAATTTGATTCGTGACTTTGCTAAGACTTGGGCTGAGCCATGGAGGACTCTTGCGCTGGGTGATACGGCGGACTCTGACATCAAGGGTCTCAAAATTCAGGACTTTCCGCCACCTGCTGATTTCCATACGAGTGGTCGAGCCGTTCTCATGGGCGACGCTCTTCACGCCATGGCAATGTGTAAGTACATCACCAATTCCGACCAGATACGTGTAGACTGACATCCCAGACCGAGGTGAGGGTGCCAATCATGTTATTTTGGATGTTCAGGACTTTGTGAAAGAATTTACTCCAGCCCTGCAAGGTGACTGCGATTTCGCAAGTTTGAGATCAGCGCTGGACGAGTATGAGAAATCAGTTGTCGCGAGGGCTCGTCCTGCTGTATTAGCATCAAGGCAAGCGTGTCTGCATGCTCACAACTGGAGCAAGATCAGCAATGGCAGTCCGTTGCTGACAAGGCGTATGCCTTTTGTCGAATTTGACGAGAGTCAGCTAGATTCTTAGCTTAGCAATAGCACACAGAGTATCAGAGTACTACATGACCCTCCCATGCAAGTCTGCTAAAGAAGCGGCAAACGACGAGATAACCAGCTTCATGAAGAGCAATGTGGTGATCGGTGAAGCATGTCCAGTAATGGGGCGCTGGCGCAATTGGTAGCGCGTCAGATTCCAGCTCAAACTAGAGTGAGGTGATTCCTGAAGGTTATCCGTTCGATTCGGGTGTGCCTCATTGCATCCTTTTTGGGTCTGTTTGTCCGTCATGGTGGATCAATTGATGACCCATCTGTGAAGGCACATTTTTGCCAGTAGGCGGGGGTAACAACAAGAAACAGCGTGTCTCGAGCAGCAACCGGCTGAACACAGCCTCAGTCTGTTGAGAAACAAATGAACCTGTTTATGTTATGTCAATGCAGATTAACTATTACATTATTGGGTCTTGCGCCTTACTCGTGTTCTGCGTCTGCTGTATGCTCCACCTTAGTTTCTAGCTTGCTGTTAGCCTGTTCCACACGGGCGAACACCATTTACCCAAATAGGCAATTTCGAGCTCAACAGATAAGTCAGCGGTAAATTGCACACCTGGTGGAACTCACAAGATCTTTTTATCATGCGGTGATTGGCGTTCAGAAATTTCTTCTTGATATCTCGGTCTCCGGACCAGATCTTCGTTGTTGAATTCGGACGAAATGTGGAACTGTTGGGAGAAGAAACCATTGCTGCGGATGAGTATAAAAGGCGGCCGAGGTTCATCAATTGCTGTTTTACCATTATCGTCATTCTCAGCTCATCACCCTTGTTCTTATAAGCCTTGGGTATCGTACGTAAGTACATTATTATGCATTGCACGTAAGATGTTCTCTTGTCTTACGTATTCATCTTGTGGGTTTGGGCTTGGCTTACGTTTGACATATATAGAGTGAACACTCACTTAGTATTTTTGCTCTAACATTATCATCAACATTCTTCAACGTCGGCATCATGGCAGACACTCTCAATCTTCAAGGCAAGGTCGCCATCGTCACCGGCTCAGGTCGTGAAAATGGAATTGGTGCTGGTATTGCTCTCGCCCTTGCTCGAAACGGTGCCTGGGTGACAGTCAACTACGTCTCTGACTCAACCAAGGACCGAGCTGAGAATGTTTGCAACCTCCTACGTGAAGCAGGCGGTAAAGCCATCGCGGTACAGGCCTCAGTTGATACTATCGAGGGCTCTCAATTTCTCGTCAACAAGACCCTTGAAGGATTTGGAGTAGACCACATCAACATTCTGGGTAAGAAACCTCCGCTTGCAACTTCCGACTTGTAACTAACCTCGTGCACAACAGTAAACAACGCAGGCATTGCACACTTCTGCCCCATCACTCAGGAGCCCAATGTAGAAGAACTGACAAAGACCTTCCAACTCAACGTTCTCGGTGCTTTCTACATGGTACACTACACTATTGCACATATGCCACCTGGTGGT
This sequence comes from Fusarium tanahbumbuense, assembly GCA_012977735.1. Classification (NCBI taxonomy): domain Eukaryota; kingdom Fungi; phylum Ascomycota; class Sordariomycetes; order Hypocreales; family Nectriaceae; genus Fusarium; species Fusarium tanahbumbuense. The sequence goes on from JAALXH010000199.1 coordinate 24,630, forward strand.
CGGATCGTCAACGTTAGCTCTACCAATTCAAAGAGAGGAAGTGGTCACGTTTCCACATACGCCGCTTCCAAGGCCGCGTTGGATAGTTTGACATGGAGCTGGGCTGGCGAGGTAAGACTTTGGCACCATTACCGGCTGTTCACATGTCTCAGCAGCTAATCCTTTACATTGTAGCTTGGTCGCAGCAAAGGCATTACTGTCAACTCTGTCGCACCAGGTCCTGTCATTACAGACATATATCCCGAAGGAATGGAAGAGGAGCTGACTAGAGAGGAGATCTCTCTGACTCGGGCTGCAAACCGGGCTGGTACGACTGCTGATATCGGCGATGCGGTACTTTTGTTGGTGAATGAGAAGTCGAGATGGATCACAGGACAGTATATTGGTACCAGTGGCGGAGTGACCTATTAGTACTTTCAGCTGTAAGATATCTATGATAAGAATATTTATATGTCTATGATGATAGCTTCTCAATGTCCAACTGAAGTTGTCTCATTTCCAACGGGGCAATATCCTCAATCCACACTACCTGTCGTAAGCAAGTCATCAACTCATCCCATGACCTCAGACCCATCAGTTCCATCGTGTGAATAATCCGATCCAAGTACCAAAGCCTTGAAAAGCCTGCTGACATGCAGAGTTGAACTACCAGCGCCCACAACTTCAGCTCCAATTTCTCCACCCAGAAGCTGTCATCGATCCGTGACATGAGGTACTGTAATGGGCTCTCGCGACGCCCCATTATGTACGCCACGTCACCAGAAGTCTGCGACACTACCATCGCCACTATCGAGATGGCTGCAGTGCGCACCAACTCTGCTAACGCCCAGAGACTGGGTGCGGTGCCCTCTCCCGTGACAAAGTCCCACCTCTGCAATGAGAGTACTTGATGATCGATGGTGCAAAGAGGCAAGATGAGGTCTGAAACCGTCGCGTCATCTGTAAACTGCCTTCTTAGAACCTCGTCAAGCGAGGCTACGAGAGAGAGGGCATCGCTAATGACAGTAATCGGCGTTCGATTAACCGGGTCAACTTGCTCAAGAGACGCCAATATGCTTGTGATGGCTGGTGATGTAAGTGTTTTTGGTTTTGGGTAAGGGTCAAGTAAAGGAAATATCGGCACGCTATCTTGTTTTAACGAGCCCAAAACATCGGCACTGCATATTATGGTCAGACGGTGAAATCGCGGATGTTATAGCAGACTTACAGAAGTAGAGACAGACGCAGAGAGGCATGAGTTTGCAGAAAGTGGAATCCACCAATTGGGCTAAGCAGTCTTTGTAAACCCAACATATGCATCTTCCATGAATCAAGATTGCCGACTCTTGCATCGAAAACTGCTAGACATATAATGGTTCCAATGATCCAGTCCTGGCTAGTTTGATTTCTTGGAAAAATAGACCTGCGCACCAGGCTAAGAGACTCGGTATACTTCTGAATCTCCCTCAAAGACGGAGGGTCGTCAGCTCTCTGACTAATCTTTTGCCATGACCTGAGTGTCGGATCGACCACTGCTAAAGATACCACTCCTTCGGAGACCATGTCCATTGCTTGAATGAGCTGCTTGAAGCTTACACAGACTTGCACGTCTCCCCAATGGGTCGGCATAGGCACGAATTGGTCCATCGGCTTGGTTACGGCCAGATCCGGTTGGTGGGTTTGACCTGATCTTCTTGATCTTCCGATATCTTTCATTACATGGCGACGGACTTTGCGTAGTGTTGCCTTGTCTTTGGACTGTGTTGGGTTGCCGACATTTATGAATGCTAGGCTGGATGGTTTGGAAGTCTGTTGGGTTCGGCGAGGCTCCAGCCTTGGTGTCTCCTTCAGTTTGAACTTGAGCTCCATCTTGGGGGCGATTCTTTCTCTGGCCTGCCTTTCAGCCGATGTGAGAGTTGATAGCGATGAAACGAATATCCTCAATTAGACTAGCAGAGCGGGTCTTTGACGTTGGTATCACATGTGGTGTTGGACGTGCGACGACTAGCAATTAAGCATAAATGGAGTTGTATCAAGGAATGCTGCATTCTTTAGGCCTCGGGCGCTGGAAATTCCCGCTTTCTAAGCTGCCTAGGCAACTACGTAATGAGCCCCCTTAGTGAGATTACGCGCTAGGGACGCGGGCAAAGGTAAAGCCGAAGGGTTCTACCGGGTAAGCCTGGGCAAAAAATGAAGTCATGGAAATGAGATGTCATCCCATGCCTACTATTATAATGATAGTGTATGATTACATTAATACGGAAATGCAATCTCACTATTAAACAAATTGGATTGCCGAAGTACTCGATGCCATCAGCCCTACTAGTTCCTGTGTTGTGGGCCCAGATCGTGTAATAAATATTTTTGTGGTGTTCCAAAATGAGCCGAATGCATTCGGACCGTTACTCACGCCTGAGACATTATGCTAAAAGAATGCGACTGTACTTCCTAAATGTACTGTACCCTGTACTGTTATCTCATTTACCTGATTAGTGACTGACCCGAGTCAGCTCGAATCGCGATCCCTGTACAGCCCTGACGTACGCCAACCCAGCGGTAACATGTGCATGTCGATCAGCCAGGTACCTGAACAACTGTCATCTCTTTCTTTACCAACAAATCCGTCAATAGAAAAAGGCTTGTTATGAACAATAGCATTGTCACTTTGTCAATAGCGTTATACCATAATGGCGAGTCATACCTTGCTTGGAGGTCTGTTTACAGTAACATCGTATCTACCACCCATGTTTCACTAGTAGGCGAAAGCACCAATCAGTTCGCCTCCCAAAAGGTTGGCCGAAGTCTAGACAGGTCGTTGCACCTGCAGCCTGGAATGCCATGCTCACCTCGGAGACACACCCAATTCGAGCTCCGAGGAACATGAGCCAGTGAGATGTTGACCAGAAGGCTGGGCATGTCCGCTTATACTCATAGAGCCTAGTCGACAGTGCGCGGGGAAACTTAATTCTCATCCAAACCAATGATTCACGATGACAAAGCCGATTTTATATGCCGGCAGGGCAGATGTCTTGGTCTGGACGTCAAGTTCCGCGGGCTGAGATATCAGCTAGAGGCTTGGCTTGGCTTCACTAGCGACAAACCCCGGATTCTCACCCCAGGTTTTTGCCTTCTTCCCCAGATCTGTTGTCCAAACCCCGCTCTTGATGTCCTGGCAAAATCAATCGAGACCTTATCCGTATCAGCGACTATAAAGGGAGCAGTTCCAAGGACCTGGTTCTCACCTTCATCTCGTCATCTCATAGTTTCCACCTGATCCTCGCCACGATGGATCCCAACGCGCATAATGAGAAGTTCCAGCATGACACGGCGTCAAACACGTCGGAGCCAGCCGTTGGCACCGTGAATAAGTAAGAACGGCAGTTGGTGGTGGTTATGCATATGGCGCTGACCATTGAAGTGTTGAGAACGCCCAGTACTACATCGACCCAAAGGCAGAAGCCAAACTTCGTCGAAAGATTGATTGGATGATCGTTCCAACAGTCTGTTTGTTATACCTCTTTTGCTTCATCGATCGCGCAAATATTGGTACGTCAATCCCTCCACGTTCCAGGGTGTACGTGAATTGACGCGACAGCAGGAAACGCGCGACTCGCAGGTCTAGAAGACGATCTCGGAATGACCGGAAGCGACTACAATCTCGTCCTCTCAGTCTTCTACATCAGTTATATTATTTTTGAGATTCCTGCCAATTTGCTCTGCAAATACATGGGGCCGGGGTGGTTCATCCCATTGACATCTTTGGGCTTCGGGTTGAGTTCCATCTTTACAGCTTTCGTGCATAACGTCCCTCAGATTTGTGGTGTTCGTTTTGTATTGGGTATTTTTGAAGCTGGTATGCTACCAGGCATTGCGTATTATATGTCAAGATGGTATCGACGTTCAGAGCTCACATTTCGCTTGTCGCTGTATATCGTGATGGCGCCTTTGGCTGGTGCTTTTGGCGGTCTTCTTGCGTCTGCGATCTTGAAGCTTCCAAGCTTTGGGAGGTTTCAGAGTTGGGAGATGATCTTTGGTAGGTCTTTAACGGATCGCTTGTATGCTTCACATACTGATTGTTCTTCAGCAATTGAGGGAATCATTACGGTCGCGTTGGCCATTATCTCATTCGGTAAGCCTTACCCATTGAGCTTGTGACCCATGAAGCTGACAACTTTACTAGCTACCCTTACCGACCGACCCGATACAGCGAGATGGCTATCAGAGGAAGAGAAGGCAATGGCGATCAACCGTATCAAAGCCGAACGTCTCGGTACAACAGAAGTCCTGGACAAGATGGACACTGCCAAGATCTTTGCTGGCATCCGATCACCACTCACCTTGTCAACATCGATGATCTTCCTCCTCGACAACATCACAGTTCAAGGCCTTGCCTTCTTCCTTCCCACCATCGTCCGAACCATCTATCCCGAACGATCCACCATTTCGCAGCAACTCTTCACTGTCCCACCATACGTGGTGGGTGCCTTCTTCACAGTTCTCATCCCTGCTTTCAGCTACAAGATGGATCGTAGACAGATCTTCATCATCCTCTGTGCACCGCTTGTGATGGTCGGTTATGCTATCTTCTTGGGTACTACTAATGGCCAGGCGCGTTATGGCGCGACATTCTTGGTCGCCAGCTCAGCATTTGCTCTCGCGCCTTTGACAAATTCGCACATCAGCGCCAATGTCTTGAGTGACACGGCGAGAAGCGCTGCGATTGGTACAAATGGTAAGTTTGCACGTGGCCAATCCGAACGTCTCAAAAATACTGACTTTTATCTCGTAGTCATGTTCGGCAATGTCGGTGGTTTGATCTCAACATGGTCTTTCGTCAAGAGCGACGGCCCCAACTACCCAATCGGAAATGGACTGAATCTCGCCACGTCAAGCACCATATTGGTCTTGGGTAGCTTGACTTATCTCTGGATTAAGCGGGATAATAGAAAGCGGGCGAATCGATCTGCGGAAGCTGAGTTGGCTGGAATGACTCAACAGCAGATTCAGGACCTGGATTGGAAGAACCCTAACTTCCGATGGATCACCTGATCTGAGCTGTCGCTTCAAGATATTTAAACATTTTGCACATATTCAATGATATCACGTTCCACATTTCGGTGGTTTTGCTTATCTAAACTTTGCTACATGGCTGGTCACGAGTCCCGAGAGGCAGTGACGGTGATCCCATATCTCGGTCCGTTGTTCAAGATACCGCCCATCTACCATCCTTAAACTCTTGTCCTTGAGCGGGGTAGGCCGTAGGCTACCAGTCCGCCAGTGACCTCTAAAGCATCGTGAGAATAAGCTCAGAAATTGGCATCGTGATTGATGCAGGGCAACAACATGGCGGGGGAGATCCCGAAGGATCAACCACTGGAATGCTAAGGAACAGAATAGTTGGAGCATTCTATGCCAGTATCTAGGCTCCTTTGATTTGTTACCGTAATCCTTGACGGCCAATCTTGACCGTCCCAGTAATTGTGGCCAACAATAATGACGATGTGACTAGTCATGCAGCGACGAGGAGCCTCTCGAGATGGTATGCTGGCCATCCATCTGACCATGTAATGATTTGACGAGGCCCGATATTGTCCACACTTCGGTTAATTATCGCGCTGGCTTTCGCCTCCCTCGTCTTCACCATTCAACTCGCTATCTCGATGTCAATCAGCCATGCCCAGCAAGCCCTAGGTGGTTGCATCGCGTCAGTGGGCTGGTTAATTGTTCGGCGGTCCCTGATGTGTCCTCTTCTCCCCCTCACCTGGATGGCGTATAAGTAGAAGACAATCCTGTCTCATGTCCACACTTAGCTTTACATCGGAACACAATTTAGGATCTTCTCTCCCTAAGATGCGTTGCTTTTCAATCTACCGTCTGTTCGTCGCCATAGGCCTTCTGGCCTGCGTCGCCTACTCCAATCCCATCCGAGTCCCCAGCGTCCGCGTCCCTAGCCCTCGTATCCCCATGCCTCGGCCCATTCCTCATGTCCCCAACTACAGTCCAGAAGACAAAGAGGCAAAGAAGAAGGCTTGCGGCTGCGACGGTCGCAAGCGATGGGAAGGGTGCCTCGGTCACGACTACGGTCGCACAGGCGTGGACGTACCAGAGCATGACGGACACCACCACGACCGAAGGGATGATGTATCTCTCAAGGCTAGTGCAGACATCGACAAGAGCGAGCTAACGCCCGAGGAGATCATGAAGAGATTGAAACTTCCTCCCGAGGTTCCTCCCGAAACCTTCTTTAACTACTGGAGGAAGATACGTACGAGCCATCCAGGCTTCATCTTGCCCATCGAGAAGGGCGATACTAAGGCCATATATCACAACAAAAGGGGAAAAGAATATCCAAAAGCCAGAACTGTCGAGGAAATCCGTGAACACTTCGAAAAGAACAGAAGATTGAAAGATCTACCACATGAAAAACGGCAGGATTTCACAACTCCTCATTACGGTGAACTCGGCTATGAGGAACGACAGGCTCTCCATGGAGTCAACGTCACCGTCGAGCAGAACAGCAAAGACCCTGTCGCTATCAACATCATCATCCGGAACAACAGCAAGATGAATGTCACCATCAATTCACTCAACTCGGTCATCGACAAGGACTCCTTCCGTCTGGGCTACTTTAATATCTCTCCAAATGACACAAAGGTCGACTTTGCGCCCAAGAGGCAGGAGTTTGAGTGGTTTCACACACCGTACACCAAGCTTCATGATCGCAAGTATCGCAGGAAGTTTTTGTTTCATGACCTGGTCCATTTGAAGCCTGGGGAGACTGTTCAGCAGACCCTTCCTATTCCCAGTGAGACTGAGGCGGAGCGAGAACAGTGGCTCAAGACGATTCGCGATGGGAAGAAGATCAAGCTCCTCGTGGAGGGTAAGTGGTTTGGTATTGGAGCCTGGAAAGGGGAGCGACCTCGTTGGACAGAACACCTTGGCTATAGGTTCAAGTCCAACACCATTGAAGTCCAATCGCCCCCAGCTTGACCAACCCCATATAACCGAGGGAGTCTCCTACCAAAGAACTCGGACTCCCTGCAGAGGATGTGAGAATTTAGGTAGTGTTAACTTTGGAACAAAATCAGTAGGGCTCGGACACAACTCTATCAATAAAGTTTACACAATTTCTCATTTCCAAAATATTGCAAGATGGGTCACTTCACATTACGGGTGATGTCACTGATAGTTGATATGATGTCTGCATTAAGTAGTTGGTTCCAGTCTCTGTCTGAGACGGCGATACTGCATTATCCTGTCCAACTACACATTATTCCAGTGCATACATGCAATCCGCGTCGTAAACCTCTGTCTCTACTCTTTTTCGTTCCGTCTTTTTCTGTCTTTTTTTTTCGTAGAGAGTAAGGTTGGTCGCATATGGTGTCCACCTCAATGCAGGTAAGGGGGCAGAAAGGGCATCTCGCCTATCGATGCGCTCAAGCAGAGGTCCCATTAACGGCAGCCTCTGTCTCATTCCAAGGAGCGCTGAAAGGAGTGTAAGCTCCAAACTCCTTGAGCTCGTCATCGGTGGGGATGACGGCATGACTAGCCCACCAACGAGTCCAGTAACCCTTCATAGGCTTGTCGGTCATGTTGCCGAAAGCCTCCTCCTTGGTCTTGGCCCAGATACCGTACCAATCTCCCTGGATAAGCATTCGCTTCCAACCCAAAAGTCGGAGGGACTCGATTGCCCTCTCCCACATCTTAGGCTTGCAAGGGTCGAACATTGACCGCTCGGAGGAGGGTTCACAGGTGAAGAGGGTGACGGTTTGGGACTCCGATTCGCCGGGGTTGAGCTGGACGAGCCCATCGATGGACTTGGGGCGCTTGGGGATGTCTTGCACGAAGTTCATGCGGTACTTCTCGCCAACACGACCGAAGAAATGTCCCCAGAGCTCGGTCTCGATTGAGTAGTACCCAAGCTGCCAACCACGCTTGCTCAGGGGAGACCACTCCTTCCAGAAGGTGATGGGGAGTGGGGTAGGGTTGTGCACGGTCATGTTGACCTGCAGAGGGTTCATGGACACAAGCTCAGCCCCTATGGTGACGTTCTGGATGGCGGCACCCTCATCACCAGGGATGATCTTGTAGTTTGGCTTGGGGTTGGGGCCGTCGGGATAGTAGGTGCAGTTGACAGCACCACCCATCCCGGGTACCTTCGGGTTCATGGATGGGGCAGTGGGTCCATGGAAACAACCACCCTCGAAGCGCAGGAATCCGTCCCAGTAGCTATCTGGTCCGGCTGAGAGCAGGACAGCGCCGTTGCCGTGACCATAACCGGGCTTACCTTCCACCTCGGGATCGTAGTTGTCATCACCAGCAACATGGTGGGGGTGGAAAGGGTAGCCGGGAATATCCCGGGGATCGGCAGACCGGTTGCGCATTCTGGCCTCACACAAGTCACGGCTCCAGCCTTGACATGGAGGCCATGTAGAAGCCGCCGACAGACCAGCAAGGGCCAGACCAAGAAGAGTGAAATGCATGGTGAATGGAGCTGAAGGGTGACTCAAGATTGTGGTATATGTGAACAGGATGGGGTGGGCGCGAATATGAAAGGATGAGAATGCTGTTCTCCCGGATGGTCCAAAGATTCTCGATTAAATAGTTAAATCACAAGGGCATGCCCTGAACTAGAACTTTCTTATGCTGAACCTTTCCTTCTCTTTTCAGACAGGCAACTACTTTGTAGATGTTTAGACCTTGACAATTTTACTAAGTTTTAACAAAGAGTATTCATAAATGTTGGCAACTGTGCACCCCAACCACTAATGATAGATAGAGGTATGAAGCATATCGTGCTGTAAAGAAGTTCAAGAACATATTGTAGGGCTCACACATCAGCCGGATCCCATGGTCGTCGCCTTGGGGTATTCTTCCTGTCCTGATAACCTCGCCTGAATCTCAACTCGTGTGATTCGATACGCATTTCTACGTTCCAGTTTATATACTTTAATCGGAATCTTGTACGTCTTTCTGCTCCATGGTCCATCTTGACATGTAGCCCTCTCATAACATGGCTTAAAGTTTGTTTTTTTCCACGTCTGCCAACCAACGATGAAGTGTCCAGGTTATATATAGCCTTTGTGAGTCTTTCCAGCTGACACCATTCTCAGTTTCTAAGACGACAAATCCGCGATGGCGCACTCAAGTCACAGGCCACGTATCCAGTCACTTCGTGTCAGTTGAGCATCGGCTGCACGTGAGCCAAGGGCAAAAAGTCATTTTAATCTTCGGCTTGAGACGCGCAAGGGCATCACCTCCAGAAATGGGTAAAGGCTTCGGCCCGAAACTCTTAAAGCTGATTGAAATTACCGACATCGCCTTGGTCTTGCAATAAGAGGCAGGTCATGGATGTCCGTCATCGTCCATATCCCGGCCTGTACTTTCAAGAACACGAAGGCTCAATCACAAGCCAACTCCCTCTCCATCATCGTCGATTTCTGTGACCATGAATCGTGAAATGACCGACTACCATCTGCCGCCATCAATACCCATGCCAAGATAAGCATCCCACGTCATGAAACGACGCCTACGCCTTTCTCTCCGCGTCTCCTCATCATCAATTGGCCGCGGTACTCCAACGGAACCCTTCTGCCTGGGATTTACCGGTTTTTTTGCCCTTTGCTCGGTAGCTGGCTGACCGTCTTCTTCCTCTTTCGTACAAGTCCATGCTACCTTATTTCAAAGCGACCCAATAGCGAGTGTCGCATTCAAAGCCATATCGTCACTTGATTAAGGTTTTGCTGATCCCCCGCATGTTTTACCCCGTGGGGGATCTTGGCATTTGTGATGATGGGAGATAAAAGCGACGTCCGCTGCGCTGTTGTCGTGCGCGTTTCTGTTTTCCTTCTCTGATCAATTGGGTAGAGCGACTTGAAGACAAAATGGCTGCATCAAACAATTATAACGTCCCGACGGGTGACGAGGCAAAGCGTGACGATAATGTCGCTCGCAACGATCACATTGAACGAGCAGAGACAACGGCAACAAACGATGACGCGGTGTTCTCAAAGTTTCCGAAGATGGACAAGGTCGATGAGTTTGGTGCTCATGCGAAAACCGATCCACGAGAAATCGCGTTGGTGAAGAAGCTGGATAGATACATCCTTGTGAGTGTCCCAGCAGCAACATCTCATGTCTGCCGGCTAAAAGAGGCTAGCCCATGCTATGGCTTATGTACCTCTTTAATTATCTCGACAGAAACGCGCTGGTCAATGCCCGCCTCAACAACCTGGAGGAAGATCTGGGCCTCGTAGGAACACAGTATAACACCTGTGTCTCCATTTTATTTGTCGGATACATGTGAGTCTCTTTATGTGACTGCCGGGTCTCTTCATGGCTGACATCTTGCCAGCGCTGGACAAGTTCCAAGCAATATGCTGATCAACAGAGTCAAGCCGTCCTGGTACATGGGCGGCTTCTGTCTTGCATGGTCAATCGTCAGTCTTTTGACGTTTCTAGCAAAGGACTATTCGAGCATGGTGGTACTGCGATTCATCCTTGGTGTGACTGAGGCTCCAGTAAGTAAACCCATGCCAAAGGTTCCAGCGACAATTGACTGAGGACGTGTAGTTCTATCCCGGAGCTTTGTTCATTCTTGCCATGTTCTACACGCGAAAGGAATTGGCCGTTCGACTAGCCATTTTCTATACGGGTAACATGGTAGCCAGTTCATTCGCTGGTCTTATCGCAGCCGGTATCTTTGCTGGTCTTGATGGAACCCATGGCTTGGCTGGTTGGCAATGGTAGCTATACTGCCCAGGTGACATTCACATCCGTTGACTAACATTTGGCTTTAGGCTCTTCATCATTCAGGGCGCTTTATCGATCGGGACCGCTATCTTGGCATTCATCTTCCTACCCGATCACCCTTTGACCACTCGTTGGCTATCCGAAGAGCAGCGACAGCTAGCTCACAACCGAATTTACACCGATACCACCGACGTACGAGAAAAGACGAGTGTTTGGGTCGGTCTTCGCGAATCAGCGACCGACTGGCGAACATGGGCACTATGTCTCATGTACAACCTCCATCTCTCATCCGTCGGCTTCCAAAACTTCCTCCCCTCCGTCATGAAAACTTTGGGCTACAGTTCCACAATCACTCTCGTCCTAACATGTCCGCCTTATCTCCTCGCCGCTATCGTAAGTATCGCCATGGCCTGGACCTCGGGGCGGTGGAACGAGCGCACGCTTCACATCACCATCTGCAAGTCCATCGTCATGGTGGGCTTCATCATCGCTGCTTCGACACTCAATCTTGCCGCTCGGATGTTTGGCATTTACCTCTTTGTGGGTTTCAGCTTTGGTATCAATAATATTATTCTTGCGTGGATCAGCGCGACTGTTGGACAGACCAGCGAGAAGAAGGCTGTGTCACTGGCGATCTGCAACACGTTTGGAAATTTGGCCCATGTCTACACAGCCTATTTGTGGCCCTCTTCAGATGAGCCAAGATACACGACTGCTTGGGTTGCGAGCATTGCTTTTTCTGCGGGTGTCGTGGCCATCGCTTGGGGATTGAGGCTTCATCTGAAGAAGCAGAATGAGAAGACTAGACGGGATCATCCTGAGGTGACGAACTTTTACGTTTACTAGCGAATCTATAGATTTGCCTGTTGTCTTGATGTAGACTACATAACAGCCAGCGTTGAGAAATGTTGAAGCGTTTGGAGTTGGAATTACCCTGTAGTATCTCTACTTTGAAGATCGGCATTCGCGAGAACGGACCATGACCCTTGAAATTAGTTTTGCTATAAGCTTAATACTATCCCTGGCTTTTTAGATCCTTTTACTTCAATCGTTTCAGCTACTAAGACGGCGGTTCGCCTGTTTAGCTCTGGGCATTGAACAGTTAATTGATGCCAAGGTGAAGCTCTCATGAAGTGGGTCGTGGCAGATGACCATGGCAATAAAGAATGGCATCCTCACGGTGGATCTACAATGGCTTTTCCTAAGATATGAAATTAAAATACGATAGTTAAATCTGTATTATTATAAATGCCTTCAAAGATAACAATATTCAATTCCCGCTGCTTGGCGAGGGTGTGCCGATCTTGCGCCACGAACTTGGCCTGGAATGCCGGGAGATGAGTACGAGGTCCAACGTTTTACGATACGGCAGTTAATTATTGGGGATCATAGAATGAAACCTGTGAAACGAGAAGTATAAAACACTGATTTCAGGTTTAATCTCGGTATGTTGATAGTTGATGGCTATTAATAACGGTGGTAATCTATCTATCGTAAGGCTCGACGATAACAGCATCAACATTGTTTGAAGGGGGCCCCGGAAGACACGGACATTATTCGGACACAACAAAATAGATAATCAGGTGCTTTATCTTTCCACCCGTTCCCAGGTTACCGCGGTCAGCGGAAGTCACAGACAACGTAGCGGATGACCTTGGCGGTCTTGTCGCCCCAGCGGCCCCACGCTCGGCGTCTTGGCCGGAGCCACTATTAAGCATGCTTAACAAATAACCTTAAATGCCCAGCAAGCGCCAAGTAGCCGCCAAGCGCCAAGCGCTCATCCCAATCTTTTTAGACGTCGTCTATTCGTTGCATTGACGTGGCGTCAACGTCATGGTCGGATGGTCTAATATCATTGCTACAAGCCAAGAACTGATGGTTTGGAAGTTGTCACACGGGGCTTACTAGAGTCTTGTCTTGTGTCTTTTCCTGTATCTCTCCCTTCCCCCCTTCCCTACTGTCCTCTCGCTCTCCCCGTTCCCTTGCCGATCAGTCTCTAAACTCTTCTTTCCTTCTGCCAGCACACAAAACATCTTGAAGCATCAGCCTCAGTCCCGTACGTCAAGTAAAACATTGATCTACAGCGTTTCGTCAGCTGTCTTATCCTTCAGCCTCAGTATACGTCAAGGCCTTATCGTAACCCGCAGACGCTCGGGTACCAAGTCAAGGCCAGCCACATCATGCACTGAGACCAAAGAAGGGAAAGAGTAATATCCAGCACAGCAATAGTGTCATCACTGTATAGATCCAAAAAGGAATATGCCTCATCCTGCCACATTCTCCGGAACCTGACTCCATCGGTCAAAGAATGACATGTTTAGACTCCACGATAGAGGCTCTGGATGACTTGCGAGCTGCGGGTCGTTGGCGTAGACTCTGCAGGCATACAGCAATACCACTAGCGGTATAGACAAGAAAAAGAAACCCCGGGATTTCCTGTTTTTAGCGCGACACCGTTTGACATGGCCTGCCACCTTGAATCATCCGCGCCGATCGTGTCCTCTAGCACTGACTCTCTTCATTCCCATATCCCTGGGACCCCCTGATATCCCTTAGCCTGCTTCTCCGTCCTCCATTTCTGGTTTCCCTCACCTTTGTGAGGCATTTTCCCTGCCCCCATCACCCCCATCCTTCCTCTGCCGCCGCTAAGATGATTCACTGGGGACGTGCTTTCTTCTGTGCGTTTGTCCCCGTTGTACAAAAACCTTTCAGGACCCAGCTCGAGGCAGCTACACAAAGGACAGACCCTCTTTCTGTTCGCTTGTGTGTGCAACATTTCTACGTACTCTCTTGACTCCCAGAGTTCAAATACTCCATAGCTGCTGCCGAGTTTTCTTGGTCTCGCTTTTTAAAAGGATTGTCTCTTTTCTTTTCTCTTTGCTTTGCTTCAACACCTTTCATGTCTTTTGTCGTCTAGGATCTGTGTCGTCGATACGCTCTTGGCAGCGACTGATCTTACACCGCACATTGCTATCGCATCACACCACACAACGCTTGTTATTTCATGAAGCTTGATTCCTTCTAGGATATCTTCCTCTCATACAAAGACGAAATCGCAGCCTGGCGCCGCAGATCCGAGTCACAAACGAACAAGCGTCATCAAACTACAAGCACTTCGGCAAGCCACATTATATACCTTTGTGAACACGCAAAACCGCCATAATGCCGACTCTCAATTTGTCAGAGCTCAACGTGGTGTTGGCAGTTCTTGGTATGTTTCCTCGCACCACCAAACCATGAACAGTCTTCTGGGCAACCCCTTGGCATGAGAAATTGCCTAGACCTTGGCGAACCTTGGCGTACTGACACTTCAATTTCTTGCAGGTGCCTTTATGACACTGTATGGTGTAATATCCGTAAAGCTCAAGCAGACATGGTACCTTGGAGAAGCCTGTAAGTCTATCTCGCTATCGTCCCGACGGTGTGCATTCTAATTTTGGACAGTGCCTGCTATGCTGGTGGGCATAATACTCGGCCCCGTATCGGCCAAGTTTCTTGACAGTGAGAAATGGGGCAGCGCCGAACCTGGCCAGACCGCAGACATTGCATTGGGTCTTATGCGCGTGGTCATCGGCGTTCAGATCGTGATTGCAGGCTACCAGCTGCCCGCAAAGTACAACATGACCCGCTGGAAGGAAATGTCCATCTGTTTGATCCCTGTCATGACCGTCATGTGGCTCTGCACCACTGGATGCATCCTGGCTACTGTTCCCAAGCTCAAGGTCCTCGGCGCCATGGTCATCGCTTCGTGTGTTACATGCACCGACCCTGTCTTGTCCCAGGCTGTTGCCAAGGGCCCATTTGCAGACAAGTATGTGCCCCGACATCTGCGAGAAATCATCTCGTCTGAAGCTGGTGCCAACGATGGGTTCGCCTTTCCCTTCCTGATGCTTGCGACATACATCATGAGGCACGCCCATGAGGGTCCCGGCGGAAGTGAGGCCTCGCACAATGACACTGGGGCTGCCGCGAACATGCTGTTCGTCCGTAGTGGCGAGGATGTCGGTCGTCTCGGTGGAGGCGTCGGCGAGGCCATGAAGTATTGGTTCTTGGAATGCTGGCTCTACTACATCCTTCTGGGCATTCTCTATGGAGCCACTGTGGGTTACATCTCATGCCGCGCCATCAAATTTGCGCTTAAGAGGTACGTTTTCTCTCGTTTGTTTCCATCCCTGCCCGAGCCCTGCACCTTTCCAGCGGAGCCAAGACACGCAGAGGAGACTCTCCACAGGGAAGATTAGCTAACAATGTGACAGGTCGTGGATCGATGAGCAATCCTACTTGTTGTTCCCTGTCGCCATCGGTCTCTTCATCCTCGGTACCTGTGGATCTATTGGCACCAACGACCTGGTTGCCTGCTTCGTCGCTGGCAACGCCCTCAATTGGGACGGTAACTTCCTCGCCGAGACGTATGCGCGACACGATGAAGTCAACCACTGTCTCGACGTCCTTCTCAACTTTGGTGGATTCATGTTCATCGGAACTGCCATTCCCTGGGGCGAGTTCCACGACCCCGACGGCACCGGCCTGACAATCGGTCGACTCTTTGCCCTTGGCTTCATGGTTCTCGCCTTTCGACGTATCCCAGCCATTCTTGCCATGTACAAGTTCATGCCTAAGGTGTGCCAGGACTGGAAAGAGGCTCTCTTCATGGGTTATTTTGGACCCATTGGTGTGGGAGCTGTGTTCTACCGTGAGCACATGCGTCATCTCTTCCCTCATCCCGAGAACGCAGACCAAGAAGAAACGGACCTTCTTGCCCTCACTGGCCCAGTCGTCTACTGGCTGGTCTTGTTCTCCATCGTCGTTCATGGTCTTTCCATCCCAGCTCTCAACCTCATCTACCAGTGGCGCGGTATCGAGCCAATTCAAGACGACGCTGTGTCAATCCGTCGCAAGTCCTTCACCATGGCCACACCTACCAACGCCATTACTGCTGACGAGGAGAACTTCATCGCCTTTAACCGTTTCAGCCGTCCCGATCCCAACTCGCGCGCAAATTCTATGGTGCTCGGCGGAGAGATTCCTCCAGCGGTCCTCGCGCGAAATGAGTTTGCTACATTCTCCGGGGCGCATTCCGAGGAGGATTCCGAGAGAGAACGTGAAGAGGCGGAAAAGAGACGCCGCCGACGAACAATTCAGTACGATGTCTAGATTTAGCGTGCATTATAGATTTTCTACATTCATTTAAACAGGCGTATAGACAGCGATCAGTGTAGTTTACAATACAAATAATACTTTCGTTTAAAAATATGGTGTTGCTTGATGTGATGGTCTGCTCGTATCTACCAGTGCTTGGGTCTTCCTTGTCTATGGAAGCGTGCTAAAGATGACTTGCATTCGGATTTACGTCAGTGTACAGGTGGATCTTGTTGGTAATGGAGTGGCGATATAAAGTCACTGATGGGTGCTGATCCCACGAGGATATTCTCAATCCGCGGAGCAGTTACAAGGGTAATGACATCGTATCAAGATTTGTCGCAAGCGACTAGACTCCGAACAAAACAATTCTCAGGCACAAACAAAAGCAAACTCCCGAACAAAGATTTCCATCCACTCACTCCGCTGTAGTAAAGTAACTTCACACTAAATAACTAGAAACCGCGGAGCTGTTACACCGTGATACGCCAAGAAGCATCGCCAAGATAGAGTCAGACTTGGCTTGTAGGGTGATTGAAACGCCAAAATTGGGGAAGGTATTGGCAGATTCGATCGTAAGTCCCTAGCTCTGTTTCTAAGAATAAGCATTCTCGATAGTGCTTTATCCGGATAATGAGAGTAGGGGGTACGAAGTCGCTGCCAAGATGGCTCTTGGAGCAGCGTGACTGCGCTACGGTTGCGGCCCTGATGAGAGTGCTCGTGGATAAGGGTTTGTGAAAGTGATATCAAAAGTCTTCAATAGAGAGAAACGGGTTATCGGCGTAGACAACCGTGAGATTGTCAGTCATGGAGAAGTGCAGCCAGATCGGCTTGGCTAATGTAAGCGGTTGACCACATTGTTTACATCACATCTGGGGATCATGCATTTATCCTTGTCGTCAACCTTCTCGAATGGGTACTTTTTGGAAATCCTTGTTGAAGATATCACCCAGATACCTGCAAAGAAGTGGCAACGTATTGCACATTACCTTGTCAAGTGGCGATACCTTCACACATTTTCTAGGACAGAGATTTGCCCAAGATCGTGAAATTGAAGGTCGAGTGGATGACATAATATCGTTCGACCCGCCTTTTAAGGTTGAAAGTATACCTACTAAAGCGGCAAATCTTGCTCTCAATACCGATACTTGAAAACAAGCCAATTACCTCAAAAAGCTAGAAGTAGTGTCGGACTTCAATCGAACGTATCCAACTGCTCTACCCTAGGATGAAACACAACAGCCTCTGAGGTTGACTTGGATAAGCAGACGTCTTTGATGTTTATGTCTGCCCCGCGCAGTGGATATTTGAGGCTCGGCCGATCGACCCGGTGTGAAGCCACACCGGACGCTGTATCTGTTGTCTCTTCTGCCCTCGTGACTCTAGAGGTTATTGTCAACTCTTCTTCAGTTACAGGCGCCGTTAATTCTGTTGGTACAGTACCAATTGATTCACTTTAGGGGTTGGTGGGTGTCGCTTTCTCGTCTGAGGCGGCAGTGGTGTTACTGTCCTCGTTAGCTGTTGTCGGCGTGACGTCGGTGATGATGGTGGTAGTGGTTAACTATGCCGAGTTACTTGTAACATCTTCGGTTGTAGCTGTGGTATAGGCCTCGATGGCAGTAGCAGTCGTCGTTTCCGCAACTGCAGTTGCGTTGCCAATTTCAGTGCTGGAGAATGGAGTTACGAAGTAAAATGAGTATTACTATGATGAGACTACGCTATATCTAGGAAGATTACTTCCCCTTCTCCAATATACCGATCATCTCGAGGAGATAAGGAACAAACTCCTTTGTCTCACACTGAAAACCCTCGTGATTACCCGGCACGGTCATACGCGGACAGCCCAAAATCTCAGCCTGTGCCTCGATAGCCCTGGCATAAAAAGCCTCCTTACATCTTGCACCTCTCATAACACCAACGCTGGTCTTGTTCTCTTTTATTCGAAAGAAATTGGGAGCATAGCCAAGCAATCTTGGAAACTCATTCTCCCAGAAGTTTCGACCATTTGACGATTCGGGAGACGCAGGCTTGGGAACTCCCTCGTCATCATATCCGATAAGGCACTTGTCAAATTCTGCCGCAACAGCATCTAGCCCCTTTTTTCTGTGCAATGCAATTAGACCGTACATCCAATCGTAAATCTCGCTCGCGTCAGGCATGAGCGCAGAAATCCCTGCTTCATGGGAAATCAGATGGACAACCATCTCGGGATAGTCGTGTGCAAATTGATATCCGAAGATACCACCACTACTACTGCCAAAGATGATCGCTTTGGCAAAACCGACGGCTTTGATGACAGCTCGGATATCGCGGGCTTGTTGAGTTGGGCTTAATGGTTTGTTGACAGGGACTTGACTGGCCGACATTTGGCGTCTGTCGAACGTCGCGCAAGTATAGCGGTCTGATAGAGCGGCTATGATGTTGTTGAATTGTCTCCCGTGGCCGTTACCACCTGGGACGAAGATCATAAGAGGGCCGGCGCCTTGATGCCAGTAGTGAAGGTCGCAGCCCTCATTATGGACAATTGATCTAGTGGGATTGAAATCCATAATAAACTGTTTGATGTGCTTCTGTTAGTTGCGAAGTCTGGCCAAGACATCAGGACCAACGCTACGATTATATAGCGATGGCCTCAGTCGCTCTGCTTACCGACATTTGTTTAGCCTAAAGTTGATAGCTGACTATTGGAATCCTTCGGTGTGACTCAGGCCGCTGTTGTATCATGCAATACCTAAAGAGAATCATAACCCAGTATTAAGGTCCGCAGGACAGGTTACGCCGGAAAGGGTCATTGGACTTCACATGGCGAACCAACCAAGTCTATCTTTGCCCAAAGTCTGACCCAAGTTGATTTCATTGATGAATATACTAAGTACAAGAATGGTTCCGGCGCTTATTTTATTGTAGAGCCCAAGATGAAGAAGGGCTGTACTTTGCCCTGATAAGAACTGAGCAGATAAACTGCTTAGATATCCACACCGTTCTCGCTCACCCGCACAGCCTTACCCATGATCCTTACAGACTTTGTGTCTCGAAGCCACTCAACCGTCAATTGACCTCCCTCTTTGGACTGTTGCAAGACCTTCAACGTGTTTCCGCTAAAATCGGGGTGATGCTGATTCAGTCGCGCTGTAGTCCCAGCATTCGACAAAGCATGTGGGATAATAGCTCGGTGGGCAGAACCCGTCTGTTGAATGTTAGTCAGGTTCGCGAACGATCGAGTTTACTTACGGCGATATCCTCCGCAAAGTGACTGCTAAAGGCGTTGAGCACACGAGTGTGAATATGCTCTGAAGGCGATGTCGAAATTTGGAAAAGGTACATGAATTTGTTGAGCGAGGCCTGTTGTATAAGAATATGTTATTGGATCTGGAATAGAGACTTACTAGTTTCTGGGGATCGATGTTAAGACTCTCGAGATCAAGATCAGGGCTATACTCGAGCAAGAGATACTGATCCAGGTCAAACAAGCCAATAGGTTCGCCTTGTCCTTCCCACTTAGATCCGGTTGCCTCTTCAAAGAGTCCTTTCAATTCTCCCCACCTATCACTCCCCTTTGGTACTGTGGGAAGGTCAAGAAGTTCTGGAAACTCAATGCCCACAAGCTTCTCCTCTCCGAAAGGGCTCTGATGGAGAGACGCAGAGACGATCCCATGAAGCCTGGTCAAATACCTCAGCGTTTGAGGTGGGTTTGGTAGAGTACTAAACAGATGCTGGGATAAGGCAAGAGTAGCATGGCCGCAAAGTGGTCCTTCGTGGGAAACGTTGAACCAGCGAACAGCGTAGTCGGGTGCGTCATTTCCTGGCTTTAGAGGAACTGCGAAAGCGATCATTGGATATTCAAGCTTCGTCGCAAGTTCTTGCAGCTTCGAAGCAGGAGGGAATATCTCATATGGAAAGTCTGCATCCTTGCTGTATTCGGGGCTGTCGCTTGGTGCGGGAAGTACAACGACACCAGCTGGGTTGCCTTGGGCCTTATCGGAGGCGAAAGCGTTGTATGCTGTCAAAGTAGTAGAACCCATTTTGGCGAAAGTGAATTGCAAAGTAGTTGAGATAAGATACTTGAAACAAAATCTCTATATTTATATCTAGGTATTTATTAATGCCAGTTAGAGTCATCGCAAGGGCGTAAAGATGACTCTGCCCCTCACGATGACTGCAATTGGGTGACTAAGCGAGAGATTGGTAAGAATGTTCTCGAAAGGGAAAGGCACAGTTACCAGCGTCCGACTTCGCAAACAAACAAAGACTCATTCCTCAAGATCTTGATCTTAAGAATGTAGTCTCCCATGCTTTTAGAAAGTTAAGGATTGCCTGCACAAGTAACATGGCTGAAAGATCTGGTGTAGACACAAAATGGACAGTCGCAGATGTCGAATCAAACCACTGTCAGACCGAGTATCCCCGCTTTGAGCTAACCACCATATGTTTTTGATAAGCCTAAACTGGCAGTAGGATGTCTTTTTGTGGTCGATTATACGATGTACCTGTAAGCAATAGTGAGCACCAACAGGTAAAGCTGTGGAAGAAGAGGACAGTGTTGGAGAGGACGCCAGTCCATAGAAGAGTCTTGTTCCATCAAGAAAAAAGCAGCAGAGGCACTTAAAATAGAAACTAATGCTGACTAAATTTCGCTCTTGATAAATCGCCTCGGACAGCGAGCTTGAAGGTTCCTTTGATAAGCACTACCATAGTGTAGGGCTGGTAGCTTTTGCAGGATGAAGCCTCCGGTAAACGCCAAGACTTCCGAGCACGATGTCCGCAGCCAATCAGAGGAGATTCAGATGTCTGTCGGATTACTGATCGAGCTGCATCCGTACCAATCGTAACTGACAAGTATCTGTGCTTACTCTGTCGGATATCCATGTTTTCGCGAGTAGGAATGCCAATAAGTTTAATATGCATAGAATTAATAAATGCGATGGGGGTTTGAAAGTTATATAACTCGGGAGGGGAAGCCGAGGAAACTATCACTATCAGCAACAACAATCAACAAACATTACAACACTCTCAACATTCCAAAAACACTTATCAAAGTACTATTAATCCCAGTCACTCAAGATGGTCGCAATCAAGACAATCAAGACCTCCAACTCCACAACTCTCCCCAAATCCCTCCCCCAGAATCTCACAGCCGTCTTCCTCGGAGCGACATCCGGCATTGGCCGATCCACAGTCAAACAGCTCGCCATCGCAACAGACGGCAAGTCTCCCACTATCTATATCGTCGGTCGCAGTGCTTCAGCCGCAACACCTCTCATTGCCGAGCTTCGCCAGAGCAACCCATCTGCTACTGTCGAATTCATCGAGAGAGATGTTTCACTAGTAAAGGAGGCCGACGGTGCTATGCAGGAGATTTCGAAACGCGAGACCAAAGTTGATATCCTGTTCATTTCTGTCGGTTTCATGTCTTTTGAAGGACGAAAAGGTAAGCCACACATCTAATTCCCGCTCAGTCATAAAAGACTAACCATGTGCAGAAACAAAGGAAAAGCTTGAGCCGTCTCTGACAACTCGCTTCTACAGTCGTGTTCGCGCTGTACAAGTTCTTCTGCCTCTTCTCAACCGCAGCGAGAACCCTCATGTCACCAACATTCTCGCCGGGGGTCAAGAAGGTCCTCTGGTCGAAGATGATCTAGACCTCGCTAAGCCAGGAAACTTTGGTGTCGCATCCTCCGCCAACCAGGCTGCGACCATGCTCACTCTCACCCTGGAGCGCCTCGCCCAAGAGAACCCCAAGATCAGTTTTGTCCACGCCTTTCCTGGTCTTACTGCGACGCCTCTTCTTTCTCGCGGATCAAGCGGAATCATTGGATTTCTGCTTCAGTGGATTGTGACGCCACTGGGTGGCTTGCTGTTTGCCAGCCCCGATGATGTCGCTGCTCGGGCTTTGTTCTATACCACCAATGCCAGATATACTGTTGAGGAGACTGAAGCTGCGGCTGCCTCTATTCCCGAAGGCCTTGAGAAGGCTAAGAAATCTGCCGGTGGAGTGTTCCTGATCACTGAGAAGAGTGAGCCAGCGGATAATGAGAAGGTGTTGGCTGGTATTAGGGAGAAGATGGCTGGCCAAGTCCAGGCTCATGTGGATAAAGTGTTCAAGGGACTTTTTGAACAGTAGTTGGGAAGAAGATAAAAGGGTCAAATCTGGCAAGCACGACGTTTTGTTAATTAATCTTATATGCATGTGTTTTCCCAAATTATATCTACTAGTCAATATTCGAATCAAACAAAGTCATAAGAAACAATCGCGACGACAAAACAATAGCAATAGATGCCAACTTTGTGATCAAGGTTTTTCTGGGTTGTCAAATAGACTTGTTATAATTGTTTGGTTGTTTTGCAACTGAGCGCTACTGCGAAGATTTATGTTGTGTTAAGGTGGTATTGTTTGAAAAGATTTTGTGCTGGTCTAGTGTTTAGGTGTAAGAATGAAAATGGAGTGACAAGTTGGTAATGAAAGAACTGTTTTCGGCTTGTGGTGTGAACATGGAGTCTGAAGTAACTAAGGCGAATATTCTGACATGTTGAGAAGGGGTTCTGTCGGGCCCGGGGTCCCGTGGGTTTTAATCGCGGCCGAATGGACATACGCGCCATCTACACCTGTGCTTTGTCTTGGTGGAGCTTTGTTAAGAGCAAAGTACTGGCCCCGCGGCGGAGCGGAATCACTATGAATCATTCTAGACAACACCTAAATAGGACTAGCAGGACCTCTTGACTCACCTCAAACAGCCAATCAAAATACGCCAATTCGACACCCATACTTTTAAGCTTCTTCCATTACAGATCGAGAGAACATATAAGGCCTGATGATCCTCGTGTTATTCTTTCAATTCAACAAGTAACTGATACATCAACTCACTTGAGAACAGAGTCTCACTTTTATCCCATCGACACTTCTACTCTTTCTTCATCAATCAACTTCATGCTAGGAGCAACAACTACCGACACCACTGCAACAACGAACATGACCTCCCTGTCAACCCTCCCAGCCAACATCGAGGATGCCAATCCCCTCACTTCCAACACCATGGACTCATCCAATCCCTCGAGTCAGATCGTTCAGTCCTTCACGCCCGGTCAATGTCTCTTTTGCCCTACTACATCCTCAAATCTCGAGGATGGCATGGTTCACATGCAAAAGTCGCATGGCCTATTCATTCCACAACAGCAACATCTCACAGTCGACCTTGAAACATTCTTCAGATACTTGCATCTCGTTATATTTGAGTACCGAGAATGTTTATACTGTGAAACAACGAGATCCACTGTGCAAGCTGTTCAACAACATATGATGGGTAAAGGTCACTGTAAATTTGACCTTTCGGAAGAATCAGAATTCGCCGACTTTTATGACTTGTATCAAAGTCAGAACAGCGTTGCTGAAGATTCTACTGGTGATAGTGGCAGCGACAAGGATACCCGCAAGCCATTAAAGGTGGATCAGGACTCTATGCGTCTGCCATCTGGACGACTCATCTCCAAGAAGACCTCAGCGCAAGCAGAGCCTTCGCTTTCTGACATACGTCGTCGACCACGCACCACAACGCCTCAGATAGAATACGTCACCGAGCCCGATGTCGAGCCTGATACTAGCAAAGGGCCTCCTGTCCCCGACACCCAGGCATTGACCAGACGGGAAAGGCGACAAAAGGCCACGGCAGCACATCAACTGGCAAGCATGAGTGTCGGCGATCGCACGGCTCTGATGCATCTGTCTTCAGCTGAGCAGCGCTCACTAATAGCTACTAACCAGAGATTCAAGGAGAAGACGCAGAAGGAGGAGGCTAAGAGTCAGCGAAGGATTGATAGGAAGGGGAACAAGAACTTGTATGCTTATTGGCACACTGAAACGCCGGTGTATCAATGTGGTTAGTGAAGCAGTATGGCGGGGTATCAATGTTAGGTCCAAGTCTTTCCGTAATCTAGCTACCAATCCAAGATATCGGTCCCATTTTTTAGTCATTACTTAATGCTTTTTCGGCTAAATATTGGAGGACTGGGGAGATATGAGCATTCTAGAGTGAAGTCTCTAGAAAAGCGACCATAGGTAGTCAGCCATAGGATCCTTCCACAGCAAAAGACATTCTGTTTTTTCATCATTCCACCACAAATCATATTCCGTTCCATTCTCTGCCGTTCTGAAAGGTGGTTGTGAAAAGAGTACGTACGTCTCAATTCCTTTGGGTACCAAGCCGCATACCGGACCGAAAGACGCGACAGGCATGAAATATGTGAATAGAGGACCAATCGAAAATACAGCAGTCACAACCATTATGAACCAGAAAGCACAAAAACCGATGATTATCCCGATCAGCTCAAGAAGGACCCCACACAGGTTCTTGGATTTCAGTTTGAAGCCAACCGTGCGGTTGATGACGATCTTTCCCAGGGTCAAGAAAGCCAGAAAGCCTGCAACAATGAAAAAGTAAAAGGTTGGTAGATGGGCGTTTGGTAGAATTGGTATCACGAGTTCGAAAAGGAAGGGGTAGGAGATTTCCAGGTATCTCGGGAATATTATCTCGCCGTTGTATGTCGCAGAAAGGATACAGAGGACCCATGTCGCCATGGGCGTCTCCATCCCAGAGCCGGGCATATAAGGAACGCGATACCAGCGACGACAACGTCCTGGATCACCTCGGAAAAAGCGAAGGACTTCCCGCAATCGCATATCTTTTGTTGCAGGGGAAATAACCTCAGGTGCCTTTCTAAAGCCAGGTAGCTTAAGGAGGAGAAGAATGGACATGACTGAGACAGTGGTACCACCAACAGCCAATTCAAATGTGAGATGGTCAATGATGCTGAGAGATTCCCAACCGTAGAGACTCAGCCTTCTTTTGTATAAGAAGATGGTAGCCACGAACTGGAACAGCGTCCCAGCCATAACTGCCAATCTTCCGATTTTCACCCATGCTCTTTCAGACCGGGATTCTTCTATTCTCTCCTCCGTCAAAAGTCCGACACTCTCTTCCACTGGGCGCTCAGGGCGTGGTTTTTTGGCAAACAGAGTACTCCATTGATGGGTATAAATGCGGACATGTTGTTGCCAAAATTTGGGCTGTCTGAAAAGGCTGACAGCCAACGAGGTGTGAATGACAAGTAGACCAAGGACTGTTTGGAAGATGACCATAAGTGGAAAAACGAGAAATAAAACTGGTTCGATGGATGCGAGGCGCTCGTTGCGGAGGGACTGGAGATTGCAGAAGGCGACGACTGCTGTGAGATGAGCGACTATTAGCTTGACGATGACCTCTCTCACGCCACGAGTGTCGCCATCAGGACATTCTATATCCCCACTCATTTTAGCGTTCAAGGATGCTATCTCTGTTCAATATGCTTTCGAATTCATTAAACCGAATAAAATTTCGGGGCAAAGAGAAGAAAAGGCGTAAGGATATATTGTCTGACACGTCAATTAGGCGGCTGAGCATTGAGCCTCGGTTCTCAAACATCATGTCAGGCTGACCAACAGGCAGATTTGAGCACTGACTGAACACCCAATCAGAACTCAGATAATCCGCTAGTGAGGGGCAATCGAATGTCTCTCAGGAACACGATCAATTGGTAGATCCATCGTCGGATAAGGCTGACTCATCTCGTATTCGCATTCACTGATTCGATAATCAACATTGACTAAAACATTTGATGGTGCTTACTCCCGACCTACTTTTGGACACATTTTTTCAATCTTTGCATATTTCATTGCGATTTTAGAGATGGAGGCTCTATACGGGAGCCTACGAGCGTTACCACTCTCGATATCAATTCCTCTTACAATTGGTGTCACAATCTTCTTATCTGTCGTCACCAACGTCGTTCGACAAATATGGTTCCCAAATCCCCATCGCCCCCCAGTCGTTTTTCACATCTTTCCTCTTATCGGCAGCACCGTTCAGTATGGAATTGATCCATATAAATTCTTCTTTGACTGCAGAGCCAAATATGGGGATTGCTTTACCTTCATCCTGCTCGGTAAATCAACGACGGTTTTTCTCGGACCTAAGGGTAATGACTTCATCTTGAACGGCAAGCATGCCGACCTCAACGCTGAAGACGTTTACGGAAAACTCACGACACCTGTATTTGGAGAAGAGGTTGTGTACGACTGCTCAAATGCACGATTCATGGATCAGAAGAGGGTATACGATTGAGATTCACTTGTCTATATAGGAAGCTAATGGTGTTTCTCAGCTTCTCAAGCTTGGTCTTACCACTGAGTCCTTACGATGCTACATCCCCAAATTCGTCAAAGAGGTTGAAGACTATGTCCGCACCTCACCCTACTTCAAAGGCAACACAGGAATCGTCAACATCACAGAAGTCATGGCCGAAATCACCATTTACACCGCCTCAGGATCTCTTTTAGGAAATGAAGTCCGCGCCATGTTTGATAGCACATTCGCCACTCTCTACCGCCATCTTGATGACGGCTTCCAGCCTATCAATTTCATCTTGCCAGGTCTTCCCCTACCTCAGAACTTCAGGCGCGACCATGCAAGAAAGACCATGGAAAAGCTGTTCAGCGACATCATCCGTGAGCGTCGCGAAAAAGGAAACCAAGGCGATGAGACGGATATGGTCTGGACTCTTATGAATGCGCAGTATAAAGATGGCAAGGATCTCCCGGACCATCACGCTGCGAGGATGTTGATTGCTATCCTGATGGGTGGTCAACATAATACTGCTGCTAGTGGTGCTTGGCTCCTTCTTAACCTTGCGCATAAGCCTCATCTTGTTCAAGAGTTGTACGATGAACAGGTGGCTGTCTTGGGTTCCCCTCAAGAGACCTTGACGTGGGAGAACCTGCAGAAGTTGACTCTCAACGGCCAAGTCATCAAGGAAACCCTCCGTCTTCACAGCCCTATCCACTCCATCCTCCGACAAGTCAAACAACCTATGCGTGTACCCGGTACAGACTGGGTAGTGCCTCCGTCCCATACACTTCTCGCGTCTCCTGGTACCATTGCTCGTTCAGAGGAGTTCTTCCCTCGACCATCCGAATGGGATCCTCATCGCTGGGACAAAATCGAGCCTCTTGAGAAGGACGATGGGGATGCTCAGACAGTCGACTACGGCTTCGGTATGATGAACAAGTCTGTCACGAGCCCTTATCTGCCTTTTGGAGCTGGACGACATCGATGTGTGGGTGAGAACTACGCTTATGCCCAACTGGGTGCTATCGTTGCTACTTTTGTGCGATTGCTTCATATCGAACAGCCTGACCCTAAGGCTCCCCTCCCGGATCCAGATTACTCTGTAAGTGTTTCTCCTATCTATGCCGGCGACTTACTAACAACTTCAAGTCTATGTTTTCTCGTCCTATGAACCCCGCCGAGGTCCGATGGACTCGACGCGAGACAGCGGAATAAGGTAGTGGCGTAAAGTGGAGGCAAGGCTATACCGGAAATAGAGTTTTATAGAGCATTAGGATCTTAATCAGTTGCTAGGCTAAAATGAGGGAAACCCTCGCCCGCCAGATTGTAAAAGTAATGTCCATGTCCACGCGAGTAGAATATGAGTAAACCAGCACTACTCTTAGTTTTAACTAGCTGATAAGCTATACTTCCACCTCAAAAAGAAAGAAGAGACAAAGACAGGTTAAACTGGGCCTGTGGGTACATCCATTCGACTTGAACGGCAAAAATATGATCATGCTGGGGATCGAACCCAGAATCTTCTGATTCGTAGTCAGACGCCTTGCCATTGGGCCACACGACCGTATCCAATTGTTGAAGACCGGCCCCCGAAAGGAATCCTGTGAAGCCGAAGTCTGGAAATTCACGAGAGTTGTTCCTGTTACTTCGGGTGTATGGGCTAGCGCGTGCTTGTGAGTAGGTTTGAGTAGTAGCAGAGTTTTTGAGATAGACCACCATCGTTGTCGGACGTGCCGATGTAGCCCTCGAATTTGAACCTCTATCTTCATCAAGTTGTGATCGACCAAACAAGATTCAAATTAATGTTAAAGCTAGTCTAAAAGCTCTATGTCGCGTAATTTCCGTTGAGTTTAAATGAGAGACACCTTACACATCAACCAGTATGCCACTGCAACAGCCTCTCTCCTCGACTCTCCCTCCATCGATTCGTCGCCTCCAACATCTCCGGACAACCTTGAAGGAGCCATCCCCATTTCCTCAAAAACTTGGGCGAGACTTCCCAAGAATGCGGAAGAGAAGCGTCACCCCATACAATCAAGCCAGGTCTCTCTATGTTCTCCAAATTCGCTTCAGCGACATCTCCACATAGCTCATCATCATCTAAGATATTCGCGTCTTGTGCCAAGATCATGTTGTCTCTGAACTTGGGAAACGGGAATATGTCGAGCCAAGGGTGATGAGCAACAGACCTTTGCACTGGCGTCGGCTCCAAGCATTTAGGCGTGTTGGGTGAAGACGGCCATGGTCCGCTTTGGGTGAACGGGGAGATTGCTTCATTTAAACACATCAGTTTACGATCGAAGCCGATCAAATTGGCGTTCTTTGCAATGGCTATGTTGACGTTGAGTGTGATTAGGAATGGAAGTTGTGAGATTCGAGGTGCGTTCATGGTGTAGTCCAAGTAGGCCATACTCGCAAGAGCAAGTACTCTTTGACTGACATCCGGACTCTTAAAGACCTCGCACATTTCCATGATGGCTTGCATCATTGCGTTGGGGGATTGTTGTAGAGCCGCCTCCACTGAAGCTTTGGATTCAGCTGGCAGGTTGGTTTGCTCGACTAGATTGGCGGCGACCCGACTTCTCTCAAGTTTCTGCCGCTTTCGGAGATCTGTGGCAGAAGTATTAGTTGAGTTTCCCTGCTATTGGACATCGTACCACTTACACTGGGATCTTTTATTGAGTCTGTTCTGCAACTTTCGTCTTTCTGCAGTGCTAGTGACCCCGGTCCAGTCTTCACCCGCATTTTGGACTAGGAGCTGCGGTGCCATAGGCTCAACAATGATGTGATATGGAGCAGCCATTCCCTCGGTTGGACCAAGAATTCTGACGACAGATGTTTCTTTTTTCGTTATGACGATTGACCGAAAGTTGCAAAAGAAAGATTAAAACGAGGTCTGGAAATGCAGGCTGCTGATTGTCAATCATTGCTGGCGGCGTCATCTTGGGACAAGCTTGACTCCACTTTATCAGCAGGTTGCATTAGCGTCGTACAAGATGGGCTTTGTTATTGGATAAGTTCACTCTACCGAGGATTAATCCGATTTTCATGCCGAAGAAAAGGTACGTACTGGATATCATCAAGTTGCAGGAGTGCTAAGAAGGATCAAGAATTGACTAGATATATGATAGTTGTAGCTGATAATTGTCAAGTAGAACAATTCCCATAGTTCCGTTCCCATCTCTTTCACACTTGAAGGTTTATAACAGAGGACTCATTGAAGGTACCTTCGTCATGCCTCCTTACAAAATCTCACCACCAATCAACTGCGATTTGGACTTCAGTCGAGATGGCGTAATTGGTAAATTAGCTATCATAACTGGAGGTAAGCTTTCTTGTACATCTCGATGTGACCTCTAACATTATGTAGGAGCTAGCGGGATCGGAGAAGCATACATACGGGCACTTCATAAAGCAGGGCAAGTTGTGCGATCCAGTTCTTGACAATATGAGCTGACAGATATATCAGAGCCATCGTCGTTATAGGCGACAAAGACACCGTGGCGGGAGAGAAGCTGGCATCCGAATTACCAGGAACAAAGTTTGTTGGAGGTGATACAACTATCTGGGAAGACCAAGTCCGCCTCTTCAAGGAAGCGTCTCAGTTTTCACCTTCTGGTAAAATCCATTATGTGATAGCTAATGCTGGTTTCACGAAAGCCGACCAGACCTTCACATTTGATGGTAAGAAAACCGAATAATCCGCTTAGCCCTTCAACTGGCTTATCTACCACCAGGCTTTGGAAAGGAGCTCAAGAAGCCAGACTTGCGAATCATCGACGTGAATCTTAAGGGTGCCCTGTATACGGCAAAACTCGCCATGCACTACTTTGTATCACAGAATGGAACGGAGCCTCAACCTGAACAAGAAGACACATGCTTGGTCTTCATAAGCTCCGGCGCTGGTTTTCTTGACGTTCCCAGGTCCCCAGAGTATAGCAGCACCAAGTGGGCAGTCCGTGGAATCATGCATGCACTGCGACGAACAGCGTTCTACTATGGCAGTCGAGTCAATGTGATTGCGCCTTGGTAAGTTCATCTACACCTGATTCATTGTCGAACTCTGATCTCATTTCGCCAGGTATATCCGCACAGGTATCTTGTCCCAAGAGCAATTCGACAAAGTGGAAAGCTCGGGCGTTGAGTTTGCGACGGCAGATGACGCTGGTGAATGTGCGTTGAGGATCTTGAGCGACACCAGTATCAATGGGCGGACTCTGTTTGTTTGTGCGCGCAAATGGGCTACTCGGGGGTACATCGACCTGGATATTGAAGATTATCCTGAGAGCTCGTTATTGCAAGAGATGCAAGAAGATCAGATGAGAAATGGGCCTGTGGAGCTGGGATTATTTGCTTGACCGTCACGAGTTAGTTGTATCAGCCTACAGTAGTAATGAAGGCCAGGTACGGTTACACTTTATCACCGACGTTAAAGAATTAAAATTCAGCAGCAAGGTAAAGTCAATTTGGCAACGGTTCAAACGATGTTTCTAAAGAGTGTATTGCATTAATGTTTTTAAATGCGTATCTCGAGAGCGGTAGCGACTGTCAGACACATATCTTCTACGGTAAAATGTGTCCTAAAACTGAGCTGGTTGAAAGTAAAAGTCCTTGAGGTTCATGCCTCCCATAAGCCTTATCACAGGCTTTTCTAAAAAGGTGTCTTTACAGAAACACCGAGAGGTCAGGGTTGTCCCAAGGGACCTCGATATCAACAGCCTCAGCGACGAGCTTCTCAAGAGCAGGAAGCTTGTCGAGTCGGTACTTGGTGCCGACATACTCGTGTCCAAAGTTGAGCATGCACTGAAGCAGCTTTCCAAGGGGAGTAATGCCGTTGCGCTCTCCAATGCCCAGGACGGTGGTGTCGATGTGGGTGGCACCGGCTTCGAGAGCGGTGTAGGCGTTGGCGGTGGCGCAGCCAGTGTCGTTGTGGAAGTGAGTCTCGATATCACATCCAATAATCTGGCGCAGGGTAGAGATCTTTTCATAGACCTCACGCGTGGTGGCGCCTCCAACGGTATCGGCGATTCCCACGCGGTGAGCACCCAGTCGGTCCATGAGCGAGTACAGCTTGAGGATCTCGCTAAAGTCGGAGCGGAACGAGTCTTCGCCCGAAAAGCGGACCTCGAGACCGTTGGCTTGGGTGAACTCGATGACTTCCTTGGCCTTTTCGGCAATCCAGTTCAGGTCCTTTCCGTGGGAGTGCTTCATGAGCTGGGCCGAAGTGCCGATGCACATGTTGATTCCATCGACGCCTGTTTCAACGGCGATGCGAGCGTCGTCCATGTTGCATCGGATGTGGACCAGGACCTTTGCCTTGAGACCCATCTTGCAGATGGCTTGGGCATCGAGCTTGGATTGTGGGGAGGAAGCGGGTGACGTCAATTCAATCTGGAAACGTCAGTCGAGAGTCTATGACTGTCATTCGGTATACTCACGTATTCGACACCAATGTCATCCAGAGCCTTGGCAATCTTCATCTTGGTCTCGGTGGTGAAGTAGGCAGTGGCAAACTGCTCACCCTCACGGAGAGTAGTGTCGATGATGTTGAAGTTGGCAAGGCTACCGGAGCTTCGCATGGAAGTTGCTACAGAGCCACTGCGACCGCTGAGACTGGCGAGACTGTCTGCAAGAGAGCTTGCATCATCAGATTCGTTATCGTTGTCATTGTCGTTGTTGTCGTCAGTGGCTGTTAGGGCGGCTTCCAGGGCTGATATTGTCAGTTATGGACTTGAGGGCAAGATACGAGATGATCATACCGATGCCATTGTCGACTCTCTGAGCCTCAGCAACCCCACCTCCCCCATTGGCACCAGAGCTGCTGCTGCTGGCGCCCTGGCCCATGGTGTGGCTCGTATGGTGACCCACGCTATTCGCTCCGCAGCTATTGTCGCCGCTGTTGCTACTAGCAGCACCTTCACCCATGGTGTGGCTGGTGTGGTGGGAGATGGGGTTGTTGGCTGTCTGCATTGTATCTGCCTTAGCATTCAGACGATGCAGGGTATCTGACTATGTGTTTTTTGTTCTGGTGATGCGTTTTGATAACAAGTTGGTTGAGTCAAGAAGTGGAGGTGAGAAGAGGCGGCTAGCAAGGTTTTAAGTACCGCTGTGGAAGAGAAAAAAAAACCTTAGTCAGGGCAGTTTTGAGGTTAGTGACTCAAGAAAAAATGGCCGAAGGTCGGATCAGATTTGTGAGGCCCTCATAAAGCGGGGTAATGCATGTGAAGAGGCACTTGTCATTGGTAGATTATACTCGGTTAAGCATGTTATCTAGATTGAGCTAGATTGATTAACACGACTTCTACCGCTTCCACTCATGACGAGGCGGCATAGCGGTAAGTAAGCCGCCTCCAAAAACATGACTAAGCCTACGTAGCCAATCACTCGATGACGTCTTCGGTACAAGTGTCAAGATGGCTGAAGAGGTTGGTAAGACAGACACAGAACTCATCAGAATTATCTTGATACAGCAATTGCGGTACGGGTCGTGACGACACATTTGTGAGAAGCAGAGCGACAGCTAAACACTGGATTTCAATTCTGGGTGTTTAAGGTGATGACGTCTTAGCCAGTAACGACCCCCCAATCAATTGATGTCATGTCGACCATATCTACGTCCAGTTTAGATCAAGAACAAACAAGACGAACAAATTGTACAGACCAGTCAGCCGTTACACTCCACCATTGTATAGTAGATGCATCATGCATTCCCTTCTAGAATTCGTTGAACCGTAGGAGAGACGGATGAACAACAGATAAATGTGTAATTGTGGTTTGCTGTCGTCCTAAACAGCGACTCTATTTGTGTCGTTCCTCAAGACTTGTGAAATCAGAGCCAGGTGAGAAGCAAGCAACCCAAGTTTTGCGCTTGTCGTCCATTGTCCTGAGGAAACGCGTATGATGACTGAGCATATGTCAACCAACAAAACAAGCGAGACGAGAGTCAAGTCTTCCATGGTTATGACGGCTACTGAAGGCAGAAAAAAGCAGAAAAAGTGGTGTGAGGACCTTTTCACCCATAGTGGTGGTTTTGCTTTTCTTTTATATGCTCGACCAACTCACACGACCCGCAAAGCGGCATTTTAGATTCAGTGTTGGTTCGCAAGTGATTGACTTGGTGATGGTCAAGACCAGGGTTTCATGCAAGAACACGGATGTCACGGCTTTGTTTTATCATTTCATGTGATTGCACCTGGAACCTCTCGAAAACAAGAACAAAACAAACATTCTGACGGCTGCGACAGTTATTTGCGTCCTTCAGAGTCAAAGCGCAGCGTTTGTGGTATCACAAGATGAGAATTGAAGCGTTTATTGTAGGGTAACTGGAGAGCCAAGACGTCATAGCGGTTTATCGATAAGCAGAATGAAGTTATCGCGAAACCCGATAAAGAAAAATGGATCACAGCTGCTTGGAGGCCTACCTACTGGACAAAATAGACCAATGACATATTTACAGATCGCCAAGCCGAAAGCGAATGTCACCAAAAACATGCAAACGGAAAGACAGAACGGAGATCGGTTGAAGGAGTTTAAATCCGGTAACATCTCCAAAGATTCCAGTGTCGGGATATTATAAATAGATGGGCTTGGCGAAAAAAGGGGGATCTGTTATTGCTTTGGCATTCCAGAGCCTGGAAGACTTCAAAAATAACAACCGGAGACCTTGCTTAGTGCGGACGCGATTAGCGGAAAATTCCTTGGACCGATTTTAGGTATACGAGGTTTTTGGCTTTGGTCTGAGAATGGCAGCGGGACTTTGGTTGTATTGGACAGGATGCCCTGGTCCAATTGACGTGGAGACGGGTCATCCTTTTAATAGACCACTTGGCCCTGCATGGTATTTGCAGGCTGTAAGCTGAATGTCCGGTTTTGGATTAACTGCCGATTGAGAAAGGAGAGGAGGAGAGCCTCAAGATACCTGTCAGATGGAGTCTTGGAACAGCGACAAGCCTGGAGAGTGGGACGGTTGCTCATGAACTTGAGCCTGACAAATGTGTTCTAAAAACGTCTTTGCACCTTGCCTCTTGACTCCCGAAGATTGGGACGAAGCCAGCCGGGATGGAGAAAAAGGGGACGGGCCACTCAAGCCTCAATGCGCCAATGTAACGGTCTTGTCCGGAGCTTGCCAGCAGAGAGCAACCCAGACCCAAGCGCTAGACGAAACCCGGCGCTTCCGACCAGCGCCAACTTTCAATAAATAACAAGCCACAGAACAAATAAACAGTTGGTCTCTGACACTATCAGAGTGCGAATGCGCGGCCAGCCAGCCTTACCAAGCCACATCTTTTCTTTTTTTGCTTGAGTCAGCGCCGTTAAGATTCGCTGACTCTGGAGGAGACCATGCCCAATTATGTAATTTATCTGACGTTAGTTAGCGGGCTAGTACCTGATTTTATACAGGGGCTACAGAACCCCTGCCGACATGCCCCCCCGGCAGTTCTTTGACCTCTCTCCGTTCCGTTACAAGAACAGAGCCCTATACATAAAGAAGACGGACGCGTCGCCACTGCGCACTTTGATCTTTATTTACACATATTCCATTATTCCACACGAGGTTGTCCTTGTCTAAGCCTTTCTTAACTCTCGTATAGCCTCACTTTCCATCAACTCTCTCTCAACACCGCCCCTTTCACAGCTCCACTTCTCTGTGACATCTTCAGTCTCAATCTCGTATAGCCAGCCCATCATGCCATCAGCCCCTGGATCCCCACGCGGCAGCATCATGACACAAGAAGCCTACCAAAAAAGAAGAGATGCCAGCAGCAGCGAAGATGAGGATGACAACATCAATTATGATTCCGATGAGGACTCCAAGGCTGTCAAGTCAGGCGACCAACGGAAGAAGCAGGAGGCTCATCTCGCTACTTACCGACAAAAAATGATGAAGACTACCACTGGACAACCATCAGCAGAGCACACACGAATTCCCTCACTCAAGGGTCCCTGGATGGATATCACCGATAGTGATGATGACGACGACATTCCTTTGGCCATGCTCCAGGCTAAGACACGGGGCGATCAGAAGTCCCGACTTTCTGGCATACGATCAAACCCCAACTTACGCGCGTCAGCGCAACAACATCTTATGAGACCTGGCTCATCACAAGGGCAACACAGCGGCAGCTCTCATCTCCGACTACCATCATTCGCCTCGAACCTTCCTCAAGACCCATTCCAAGACCCTTACCAGGATCCTTTCAACGAGAAGAAGCCCATGTTCAATGGCGGACTCATTGGTGTTATCGCAAGCGAGGAACGCGCTAAGGCCTCGCGACGAGGAGGAACACCGAGCGTGAGCCTGACAGGCCCTCCTTCACCAGGATACGGCATGCCCAATTCTTCACCATATATGGGCTCACCTTACGGAATGCACCAGGCTTCAAGATCCCAATCTTCACTATCCGGCATGCCTGCCGGATCGCCATACATGGCTTCCCCATACGCCATGCACCAGGCCTCCAGATCTCAGTCTTCGCTGGCTGGAATGCCTATGCACCCTCAAATGCAACACCAGGTTCCTCACGGTATCCAAGAGCAGATGCAATTCATGCAAGCTTCAACATACGGCGCCCAGCACAAGCCATCCGGCTCGTGGGGCAGCATTCAGCAAAGACCAGGAACGAGCGGAAGTATGGCTGGTCTGCAGAAGCCTTCTGTGCCAGCGTATGGAGGATATGCGCAATCCATTCCCCCAGCGGAGCGAAGCAATGTCGGTCTACCAAGTCGCTACAGGGCGGTTTCTAAGCAAAAGGCGTAAATAGATCGGAGAAAATGTACGAACAGGATTGAAGAATGAAAATGAAAACGGCTTTAGGGATGAGAGGCACGATACGATATTTTCCTTACTTTATGCGTCTCAGGGAAGAGCGCCTTACAATAGTTTACTATGTCCAACGGTATCGGGAGCTCAAAGCGCACAATTAGTTATGTACAATACGCGAAACAATCTAAATATTCACCATAATCATTCAGCCTGCTTGTAACATTCCTAGTGTTATACCATGACTTCTATAAACTGTTTAGGTCCTCTTCTAACGAGGCAACTATACCGGAGTAGAAGTTATGCTGAAAATTCTCATCCTCCACGGCACAAGCCTGAGCCTTGAATCCAACATCTAGGCATCGTCGCACCGCACTCCCGTAATTTGAGCTAGCCTGGTATATCTCATCAGCAAGGCGTTGTGCAGTAATAAAATCCGACAAGGCAGTTAGATTGCCACCAAGTATCTCGTTCGGAGTTCGAAGAGCCTCTAAACTTTGACCCTTGATAAGCTCAATAAGCAAAACACCAATAGGTAGTAGCTTGGGCGTTGGTATCGCTACACCTGCGTTCCATTCTGTTGGAAAACTCTCCTCAGCTTTGAGAAAGGCCCTACTGTAGTCGATAACACCCCGCCTCCGGAAAAGAACAATGTTTCGAGTTGTGGGTAGCTCTATCATCCACGGTGTTCGGTATAGATGAATTATGCTAGTTGCAACTAGAACTGCGAGTTGTAGCCGTTGCCTGTATGTAAAGAAGTGTCGTGTATCCTCATTTCGAAGTGCCTCGGATAATGAGACCATGGAGTCCTGAGCTTTTGATGGAAGTAGACCAGAGCTATAAACGTGATACGACGACGTTTCCTGCGCCAAGTGATCTGCAATGGACCCCAAGCAGGTAGATCCAATGCATGCTTTCCATTCACTGCAAAGATCGAGGCATGGCTGGTAGCTCTGCAAAGCAAGGGTTGATGGACCTTGTAAGTTGGGAACCACTTCGAACAGTTTCCCCATCCAAGTTTGGCCCGTGGGTTCAAGGAGCTGAGAGTTGAGATCCTGTGCCCGCGAATGATTTAGGAACAAATCAGTATGGTAGCCCCAAACCACGTCCTCATTCTTGTCGAGACCAAGATTGTCTACACAACCTAATAGCTTCATAGAGAGTTGATGCTCACGTGTGCACGTGAGGCTGGACTGTACAGCTCGATAGATACTCGAAGCAACCGTACGTAAGATCCCGACAGCTTTGACTTGGGATCTCTCTCGTCTCCCGGGCTCCAGATCGATACTCGAAAACGTCAATGATTCCAAGCTCGAAACGCCGTCTCTGATAGCAGCTAACTGCTCAGGGTATGCTGACAGACTCAGGGCAAATGCCATCCGTTTGAGTTCCTTCTCTGCGAAGGTCATATTAGACCACGAAGACTAAGCGATTGTTAGAACATTCATACATCGGAGTTGTGTACAGTATGTCAGTTGCGAGAACGATACTACCACATGTGAAATCTTGACTTACCTCAGTCATACTACCAAGCTTCTTTTTCATCCCCTTAGTCGCTTTTAGGATGTCTTTCAACGTCTCCTCGAAAACATCCCATGAATTCCATAACCTAGTCCGAATTGCCAACTGAGTCTCCTCCTTGACCCATAAGTCACCACCAGGATTCTTCACCATGCCATCAATCCGTGACGGTGGCACGATGCCATCAAGTAGCTTCTCGCAGATATCTTGAAGCTTTACTTTCTCGGTTCTGAGGTTTCTGATTAGTCGCTCTAGCTCTCGCTCGTATTTTCTGTACCGATCTATCACAGAAACCCCGTTTTTGTAATGCTCCAGTGTTGAAAGCACAAGAGGGATACCCCCTAGGACAATACCTGCTACTTCGAAGCCGGACATCGCTCTACAGACTACTGCTTTGAGGGGAAAGAGAGACCCCGAGTTGGATGAGGGCGAGAAGAGGAGGATGGGAGCGGGGCATGATCCATGTGACTGTCAGCTTGCATCAACTGAGGCAGATTCTGGCTGTTGGTTGGAAATTCCACCATTATTGCAGCCAATAAATCCGCGACAGTCGTCATCATGCAGGAGCTTTGGTTATGAAACCATTTTAAGAAGTAAGGCTCTGCTCTGAGCTCTCATGGTCACCAAGACCACTGACCCCGGCCCCTATCTACCCACCAGAATGACGGAAGAGAGCTTTCCAAATTTGGTGTGTAAGTGCATCGAGCGATTCAGCCTCTTAGAACACTTAGATTCTCCAATAGCTACCGAACGTGACCTGAAAGCCGTATTTGAAATAGCCGAGGAAGACGCCCGTTTCAAAATCTGGTCCGGAAACATCGGCGCACGCAGCACAGGACGAAGATCGCTTCAGTTCCGTCTTCAAGATGCCTCCCACTTGCAAGAACAAGTTGGATCGCTCCTTGGCGATTTATACAACCTATTGGGGGATGCATACGCTATTCTTATGGGGGAAAAGGTCCCTTGGGACCACGCTGAAGATGATGAGGGCATCTTGTCGAGCCTGGATTCTGATTGCGTGCCTGAATCTGATGATTTGCCCGCAACAGAGATGAGCCAAATTGCTCAAAATGTCGCGGACATTATTGATTGCTTATCAAGGCTGAGCCTCGCCATCAAGAATCCATCTTCTCATGATCGCTTCGCAACATTTGTTTCGATCGACGTCTCGCATTATGAACCATTGGATATTCAGCATGTGAAATCGAAGTTTGGTGAGATTGAACCATTTCTTGCCGTTAGGCTAGGCCGAGCGATCTCGCGGAGAAGGAATTACTTCAAGTACTGCGAAATCCATTGCTCCAAGCTGTCCCAGGGGCTCAGCTCTCTAAAAAAGAATGATGCTGAGAGTAAAGCTGAGGACACTCTGCATCGACAGGAGAAAGTGGGTGGCTTTGATATGGGCGTAGTGAACGAAGACGGGTGCTCCGACTCCGATACCACACAGAATTCAGTTGCATCCTCCCCTGCGGGATACGACAAGCTTCATCTTCCTCCGCTTCCCGAGCAAGCCCAAAATGGACCGTTTGAATGCCCTTACTGCTATATGACGATTAAAGCTACTAGTCCATTATCTTGGAGGTTCGTCGCTCACCTCCTTCACTCTTAGGAGGCTGTGTTAGAGAGAAAACCGCTAAGCTGAAGAGCTAGGCAACATCTGCTTGCTGATCTTCGGCCCTATGTTTGCCTGTCGATAGAATGCACAGCATCCGAGATCGATTTCTGTCGACGACGTGAGTGGGTATCACATGAGATACAGAACCACTGGAAGACATACCGTTGCCCATGTTTGTGTGGTATGAACTTTTCAACAAAGTCTCAATGCCGAGACCATGTCAGCAAACGTCACAATGGCGCTTTCCCGGAAGAACAGGTCAATTCCATGATAGATCTCACCTCTAAGCCAATCAATATCGAGAATGGAATTTCTTGCCCTTTGTGTAAGCAATCACTCGATTCAGTGGAGTTATATCAACGTCATACCGGTCGACACCAGGAGGAACTTGCGCTGTTTGCCCTTCCACCAATATGCGCTAGAGGTTTAGTTGACGAAGGTATCAAGGATGAAACCGTAAGCAAGCCTCCTACTTCTTTAGCCTCGGGTGATGGAATCGGTTCTCCATTGGATACCTGGCTCGAGGATACCCAATTAGTAGATGTATGGGCTGAACAGGGCTCACAGACTGACAACAACAAACGGGATCGCAAGCAATAAGTGAAAGGAATGAGGTAGTTCATAAACCAGATTCAAGAAGGGATTCAGGATATAGCCCGGCCAACAGATCGAAGGATGTCAAATCACAGAATGAGCGAGTAGTTGGCGAAGACAATTCTCGTGCTCAAGAGTCTCCCGGAGGACTCCTGCATGGAGATAGGCTCCAAGAGCGAAAGAGAGAGAGCATATCCGTTAATGAAGGGAAGGAAATTGACTAGGACGCTGATAACCAATGATTCTATAGAGCACATCATGTACTCATAGTTCTAGTTTTCTAAGCCTGGAAACTGAAGATGAATCTGGAACCGATCTCAGAAGCCGAGGCTTGACTGTTCCTCGGAACTTGCACTACTAATGCAGAACCTATGTGGAGCCCGGCACTTAATGGCCCAGTCAAGACATTATGAACCCCGCAGTATATATAGAAGAGACCTACAGAACGGGACAAAGTTCTAGAAGCTCTTCTCTGCAACTGAATCATACCTAAAAGTCTATATCACCATGTCAAACAAAGAATCGGTTGTCTACCATTACCTTGCCATCGGCAAGCTTGGCCGTGGTGAGCCGATTAAGTAAGTAAATCTCTCAAGCAAGACTAAAGGCTCTCTTGGCAATCAAATCATGGTGGGTTTATACTCATGGTCGTTATAGGCTGTTCATGAAGGACGCGGGTATCGAATTCGAGGAGCGTCTCTACGCAAGAGATGATACTTGGCCCGCGACCAAGCAGAAGTTGATCAAGCAAGGTCTAAGCAGGAATGGCCAGGTGCCTTCTCTCGAGTACAAGGGACTTGTCCTTACTAATGTACGTATCACTCCGATGATCCACATCGGTCGCTCAAAGCTGACTTGTACTGCAGCATATTCCGATTCTGCGGTATCTGTCCCGAGATCTCGGCCGGTATGACGGCCAAACTAGCGAGGACAAGTATTTGACGGACTTGGTATCTGATATCTACGTCGATTGGAGAGTATGTTGCATGCTGAATTTTGTAGATGCAGCTAATGGCGATGCCTAGGCCCAATGGGTCAGAAACCTGAAGGAAGGCCCTCGAGCCGAGTACGAGGAGACTATCGCTCCCAATTATTACGATTTTATCGGAAAGTATTATGCCGATCGCGAAGGACCTTATCTTCTGGGCGATGAGATCAGTTACACCGACTTTGCTGTCTATGTATCGATCGATAACGACGCACGAACAAAGACACTCCCGGTAAGCCAGATATCCCGGGAGATGAAAGATTTGTAACTGACAATCCGTCTTGCAGGAGAAACTACCCGAGTCTCTGCTGAAGCTCAAGGCTGCTTTCGAGGCGAGACCAAAGCTTGTAGAGTACATCAAGCAGGGTTGAGCTTCACGATAGCAATACGATAGTTTATGCTTTAGTAG
Source organism: Fusarium tanahbumbuense (assembly GCA_012977735.1). Classification (NCBI taxonomy): domain Eukaryota; kingdom Fungi; phylum Ascomycota; class Sordariomycetes; order Hypocreales; family Nectriaceae; genus Fusarium; species Fusarium tanahbumbuense. The sequence goes on from JAALXH010000199.1 coordinate 65,541, forward strand.
AATATTGTTTCTATAAATCGCGAATACGAAGTTCTGAAATACATTTTCAAAATTGCGGGCCTTCACAGTGCGCTTTCTCGAACTCAGTCCGTTATTCCGAGTCCTCCAAAGGGAAATTTCGAAGCGTAGCATTAACAAGATCGTGCGGTCCCCGACAGAAGATAAGCTTAGGCTCCTTCAACGACGCATTGTCCTGCTTCCTCTGCACAATATAGTCCATGCAAACAGCAACAACGGATTCAAATAGCTCAGTGAACTCAAGATTGCCGCGTATGCACCACCCGACGATAATACCTCTCCATTTGCGCTCGTTCAGATGTGTCTTGAGATCCTCCAAGTTTGAGCCATCTGCGTTAAGATTGAACCCGATGTTGGTGAACTGTGAAGCTGTCGAGGCTGGGATCTTGGATTCCGACCATTGTTCTCCGAGACTGTCGTTTATGTCGCGGCCGTGAAGGTGGCGAGAGAGTGAGATTGTGAGCATAGGAATGGGATCCATAGTGTGGAGATAGGCGTGGCCGTGGGCTGCTTCTTGGTGAGGCACAGATGATTGTGGTATTACGATACGTGAAGGTATTGGATGGAGTGAACGAAGCCGTCACGTACTTGGCAAGGCAGTTGATTTGTGGGAAGTCGACTGGTAAATATTAATACTTTATGATCATTTGATAAGAGGCCGAGGCATCTTGAGACGCCGACTTGACCTTCATCACAAAATCACATTATTAATCCGCCCCATGTCCTAGTGCTGACACAATCTACGAGATACAGTAGACAAGCAACAATGCAATTTGAAATCATCGTTCAAGTTTGCGAAAGGTCTTGCCATGCCCCGACATCGACACTCAGGTCTCTTTCGGCCCAGGTTTGACAAATGAATATCCTAGTGTCGTGTCAAGGTGTACCCTTGTCCAACACGTCTAATCCTTTGGTCATAGACTCCCCAACACCAGGATCCAACAGCGTGAACTGCTTTCGTAAGTTTGTCTTCCAAAATTTGACTTGGTTGCCGCGCCACCAAAGACTGTATCAGACCTCGGTCGGGGACGGGAATCGAAAGATTGAAAGACTTGTAAGCCCCTTGGCTGATGTCGATTACACCGAGGTATGTGCGGAACCTTTTGAGGCGTTCCATTCAGATGCAGATGCTGAGACTCTAGCTCTCGCCTTTTTGAGCCATCGATTCAGCGCGCGCTTCGTTTAGCGATATGGCGGCCCTGCGACTGCATATCATCCGATATCAGAAGGTGATAGAAAGACGTCGGAGAACCTGACGCAGGAGAATCTTCCATCGGCCTTACAAAGTTGGGAGGCCCCCGAGCTTAATCAGAACGGTGCCAATCGAAACAGTTCCTCTTCATACTGGCAGCTGCATACCACCGGCTTTCTAATCATCCAGTCAAGCGACTCCATGAAAGAACCTTATGCGTCAACAGGGTCGACAAACAAAGTTCAGATTCTGGAAGGCCGTTCTGACTGTCCAAGAAGGTTCTGGACCTGCGACAATGTGTGTCAATCCCGTCGAGGAGAGGAGGAAGTCCGGTGCAGTATCTGGTATCTCCATCGTTTCCGTCCGCCCGGTCGCATCAGGTTCATTCCAAGAGAAACAAAGGCTCGGAACCCTCTGCAATACAGTACAGATACCTTCGCGGGCGAGGGCGAAGGGCCGCGACGAAGAAGCCGGCAGGGCTTGCGTTGCTCGTCAAAGCTATCCTTGATTGTACGGCGACAGTGTCCTGACTGGTGCGTCAATTGTGAAAAAAAGGTCAAGATGTTAGTGAGCAATTGAGACCTCAGCAAAATGAAAAGACAAGCTGTTGTGATAGCGGTGGTGTCGACCGGGATTGCCGTAACGTGCTTTCGTCGTTAACATTCGGGCTGTCGAAGGTTCCTTGAACGGTCGCGCTGTGGATGGCACCATGGTTGAGTCAAGCAATCAGAAGTTCGGGCAGAAAGGGAAAAATGGCGACGTGGAGAGAATGGAGCAGGTCCAGAATGACACCGCCAGGCGATGGAATCGCTTTGGCGCCCGCAATCATTGGGCGATGGAGTGTCGGGCAGTCGTTGAGGCAGGTCTAACAGAAACAATCGGTCGGATCGTCGTGGAATCAATCTTATTGTCGTTATGAACAAACTTGGGTCGAAGGAACAGAAACATCGGACGTCGACGAGAGAGTCGGTCGCGCAGAGCATCGGCTCGGGTATGACAACAATACGAGAAACAATCGCGCCATCCTTTGCGCGTCGGGCTGCTTGAGAACAATTGCAGCATAGCCATCACCAAAGGTCAGTGATGTGAGAATAAAAAAAGAAAGGTTCTGTCTGCTGTGCTATGGTATCTTGATAAGTTCCTCTCCACCATCAATCGCGGCTGTGTCCGGACTGCAGCGGCCGTATCCCATTGTAGAATTCTTGGGCCGATGATACACAATTATTTTTTTGATCAACCCACCTCTGACGATGTCTCAGTCTCAGTCTCAGTCTTTCTTTAGTAACCACCTCGGTCACCACCGCCGTAGCCGCGGTCACCACCACCGTAGCTGCGGTCACCACCGCCGTAGCCACCACGACCACCGCCGTAGCCTCCACGGCCACCACCGAAGCCGTTACCTCCAGCGGGGCGGGCGTTGGCGACGTTAACTCGGATGCGACGACCATCAAGCCTGGAAGAGAAGGAATGGTTAGCTATCAATTGAGAGAGGGCGGAGGGTAAACGGGGGACATACTCCTGCTCGTTCAGGGCGTTGACGGCAGCGGTAGCCTGGTCCTCGTTGGCGAAGGTAACGAAACCGAATCCACGGGCTCGGCCGGTCTCGCGGTCGCGCATGATGATAGAATCAGTGACCTCGCCGAACTCGCTGAAGGTGGAACGGAGAGTGTCATCCGTGGTGTTCCAGGACAGGTTTCTGCAGAGAATTTCAGGTCAGCACGGTTACCCCTCATTCAGAGTTTTCTCGCGACAAAGAGACAGGGATTGAGAGAGGGCAAAGAGCAGAGAGCAGAGGATAGAGGATAGAGGGAGAGAGGGAGAGAGACTAACCCGACGTAAAGCTTAGACATGATTGCGCGTGTTGTGGTGAAAGTTCGAAGAAGCGGAGAAGAAGTAAAGGTGAAGCGGCGTAGGAAGTTCATGGAGGGGAGGATGGGGTTTTGTAGATGCAGGAAATGGGATTTTACTGCCACGTCGCGAGTTATATAAGGGAAGCGGAAGGTACAATGTGCGGGCAGAATTCAACGGCTTGAGCAGGTGATTCACGGGCAGAGCTAGCTCTCGGAGGTACCTACTGCACCTTCTCTTTTTTTACCCCTCTTTCGCGCAGCAAAGGGTAAGCAGCTGCACTTTCCTTCTTGCATTCCAGGCCCAACAGCCCCTCACTTTGGTAGGCGCAGACCACGTCATCCAATTGAAATCTCTGCCTCTTCTCTCATTTTTTTCTCTTTCTCGCCTCTGCAGAGTCTGCTCCTGCTTGCTCCCTTAGAGTAGCACTGAGGGAGCATTAGGCCTAGCGGTGGCGGAAGATTGGCTGCACCTCTAACTCCCTTGCGTTAGGCAACCCCAGCAAACTGTTTCTTACAGGTCCCTTTTGCCGCTTGCCCTGCACCTGTCTTAGCCCAGCGGGGTTTTCAGATGCGGATCGCACCCTGCGCGCCCACCATTTTTAAGATTGGATTTGCACCGAAATCCACTGATAAACCGTATCAGCAGGAGGGGTCAGGATCATCTTTTTCGCGTTTCCGGAACGTGCGGCACTGGACTAACTGCACTGCGCCTCATTTTGTGATTGGGGAGCCACATTTCCCTGGGACGCCACACCACCTTGAAGGTTCGTGCCATGAATGATCTGATGAATGGTCGCAAATAAATGTTCCCTCAACAGCTCAATTGGCTACCGACAGCAATAATGAATCTTATCTAACAGTTTTTAACTGCAATCAGACCGAAGAAAATCAAATTAAGAAACCTTTCGGCGAAAAGGACCACTGTGACTCGTTTCAATATCTTGCAGAAGTTGTCAAATAAATCCACAGCTTTCGAAACGCACCACTTCTCACCGATGGTGTGAGGCTGTCCACGAACCGCGAATTTAATTGCGAGATATAACTTCGGTTTCTCGAGTGTATCATTGTACCAATTCTTCTTGTGAAAAATCCGATGATTTGCCAGGAGGTTTGAGTAACATGGGCCAGAGCAGCATGGAGGTTAACCTATAGTACCTTTTTACCTAACCTAACCCGCCCCAAACCAGGCTTTAGGACTTCTGTGACTTGTCAGGAGGCTTCTTAAATATTGACATATTCTGAGGCTGTAGTCATGGCGTTCCGACAAAAATAACACATCCATTATTTGCCTAAACTATTCCTTATGCTCGCCTCTAATCTCAACCAATATGCCGACTGAAATCCATCACTACTTCCGAGTAATCTGCTCCAGACTAGGGAGTCATTATCGCGTAATTCACGACTCAGCTTATCCTTCCTAGACTACGTGATATGATACAGGCGTTCGCCAATTCTCGATTGCATTGTCCTATTGGTGTAGGCTGAGAACCGTGCTATACGCGTAAACAAATGTTCGGCTCAGTCCGAAAACCGCAATTCACGGCCACTGAGTGCAATGACTACTCATTTGAGAATAATGCAAGCAGAATCATTGCTGCTTGGCAGGTAAAGTGTGGTTACATTATAATATTAGTGGTGGAACTTAACGGTGCAACTATATTCACCACGTCGGATATCACACCAGATCCCCCACACTCGTAAACGTGCATCTGAATTGCCTCATACAGGCATATCTATTGTCGCTATTAGTGCATTTTATTCCAGCAAGTCGCAAGAGAATACTAAAAGCGATCGTCAATTAAAAAATGCACTACATTTTAAGCCAGCTGCCATATGGAGAAAACAGTTCATCATTGGGGGTTTATTCCGAATGCGGATACTGCGGGATGTTGACCTCCGATATACTTAATCCATGGCACTATAGCGGACTTGAGCATGGATGAATGAGGGGGATAGGGTGCCAAGGAAATGCAACGAAATTATCAAGTATAAAAGCATCGATATGTCTCGACAAGAAATTATCTGGCAACGATTGGCAAGATCTCAATCTCGACTCTCACCATGAAGTTCTCCTCAATCATCGCTGCAGCTTTTGCCAGCTCTCCAGCCCTGGCTGTCCCAGCTGGCTTCGTCACCACCGATGGTACAAAGTTCTCTCTTGATGGAAAAGACTTCTTTTTCGCTGGCACAAACGCTTACTTCCTTCCGTTCAACATCGTATGTCTTCCCACGAAAGATCACACCACGCTACTAACCAACTCTCGCAGTGGGGAACAGACCATTACAAGGATGTCAAGCTCGGCCTTGAAGCTGCCAAGGATGCTGGTCTGAAGGTCGTCCGTACCTGGGCTTTCCACGACAATAACAGGACCTTCTCGGAGGGCGGACTGCCAAAGTACAACACTGGTGCTGAGGACACCGTTTTCCAGTGGTTTGAGAAGGATGGAAGTGTCAAGATTGATCTGAGCAAGCTTGATGTGGTTGTTGAAGCTGCCGAAGCTACTAACATGAAGCTCATTCTGGCCTTGACCAACAACTGGGCTGATTACGGTGGTATGGACGTATACACTGTTAACCTTGGTGGTAAATATCACGACGATGTGAGTCCAACAGCTCATCTCAGGAATCTTATAACTAATTCTGCACAGTTCTACCGTCTCCCCGCCATCAAGAAGGCCTTCAAGAACTACATCAAGACAGTCGTCAACCGCTACAAGGACTCACCCGCAGTCATGGCCTGGGAAGTCGCCAACGAACCCCGCTGCGGTGCTGATGGTACCCGAAACCTTCCTCGGGGCCCTGACTGCACCCCCAAGACAATCACCTCTTGGGTTGATGAGATGAGCACCTACATCAAGTCCCTCGACGCAGACCATCTCGTCACCACCGGAAGCGAAGGTGGCTTTAACCGTAAGTCAGATGACTGGACCTACAACGGCGCCGACGGAAACGATTTCGATGCCGAGCTTAAGCTCCCCAACATTGACTTCAACACATTCCACTCCTACCCTCAATATTGGAGCAAGACCGCCGATTGGGTTGTTCAGTGGATCAAGGACCATGACGCAGCTGGTAAGACCGCTGGCAAGCCAGTTATCCACGAAGAGTACGGCTGGCAAGACAAGTCAACCCGGGTTAGCGTCATCAGCAAATGGCAGAAAGCTTCCCTGGATTTGGGGATGAGTGACTTGTACTGGCAGTTTGGATTTGCCGGCTTCTCGTATGGCAAGAATCACGATGATGGAAACACGATTTATCTCGAAGACGATGAGGCCCAGCCTTTGGTATACGAGCATGCTGCCCGCGTTAATGGTGGGGAGACCACACCAAAGCCGACTGCTACTACTACTGGATCAACTCCTCCCAAGCCAACTGTTACTGAGGGACCCAAGGTCGGCAGATATGGACAGTGTGGTGGTTCATCTTGGACCGGGCCTACCGCTTGTGAGTCCCCGTACACTTGCAAGGCTCAGAACCAGTGGTACTCTCAGTGTCTGTAGTGATCTAGCTCTATTGCAGGTAGTAAACTTGAGATCAGCGAGTTGTGTCATTTTTCATGCTCCATCTTGAGTATTGTTTGAGGCGGCATTGATAACGCAAAACCCGTAGAAGTCGCACAAACCAGCTCATCGCTCAGCTACGTATTCATATCTGACTAATATTGACGTGAAGTATAAAAACAGAGTCTGCGTGAACCAGCACCACAGTTGACACACCCTTCTCTAGATCACTCTGTATTGAGAATGTCTTCAGATCAACACACTGTCGTGGTATCCATAAAACCCTCCGTGACCCCATCATGAGCCATGCATCTGACTCGGTATAGGCCAAACTCAGGCATCGCGAATCCCAATGTTCTTCCGCTTTCATTTCGAGAGCTTTGTATGTACTCCCATCATCGTCTTTCCAGTCCCACGCAAGGACCCCGAAACCCGTATCAAGTCGTATGCCGGAGCATAGCTCAAAGTCGAGGCTTGGAACGCCACTATGGGGAAGCTTGTATTTCCGAAGCCAAGTATCCTGATGAATGTTCGCAACTACTATTTCCGCCGGACTCGATAATGCGAGAAGCCCGTCAGCACTGAATGCGATGTGTACAGTGTTTCTGACATCATGCATGGCTCCTTGCCGGGGATCCATGCGGTGTATCTGTACCTCACGTTCTGTGTCCCATATAGAGATCAAATCGTCATTTGTCAGAACGGCTAAAAGGCCGTTGGCTGAGAATGCTATACAATGGTGGTATCGGATCCAGTCGCCATGATGAACAGATAATGTGTGTAGACATTCGCCGGTCTCGGTGTCCCAGATCCGGATGGGCATCCCGTTACACGCGATCTCTCCGCGTGGCCCATAAGCTATGGCGCTGTTGTAAGGGCTCTCGGATAGCTCGAAGTGCTGCTGAGGGCGCGGGCGACCAATTTCTGAGTCAAAGTAGAAGGGATAGAGAGACTTGTCGCCGGGTACCACAGCCAAAGACCCGTCACGGTTAGACGCCAGGAGAATACAGCCTTGAGGTGCAGAAGGTATTTGCAATAGCCGATCACCATTAAGCCTGCTCAAGACCTCAACTACCGCACGGTCGTCTACCCCAGTAATATAGCTGTTCACATTGGCCGTCTGAACGATAAACCCCACCGAGTGTTGAAATAGTCCAGAGATAGACTTCTCGGTCGATCCTTCGAGGGACTTGGACTGTGCTGCGATGGTGTCCAAACTCCATGTACTGAGTAAATCCCCTCCGATAGTGGCGATCTGGCCGCCTCTACCACAGCGTAGCACATCGACGGGGGTAATGTTTGGGTACGCAATCTTTATGCCTTTGTCCAAATCCCAGAGGCCGAATCTCCCAGGTACAGCGATGATGAGGAATCTATCGTTATCCGCCCATGCTATTCTAGAGTATTGGTTGCCTTCTATCAACGTCTGTATAGCGAGGTCCGTTTCCCATGAGCAGACGCTCACGCCATTGTAGGAACTGACTGCCAAGCGAGTTCGTTCCCGATTGATGGCGATACCGTAAAACTGTAGATACCCGGGGATTCTCAAAGTTGATGTTCTCGACAGAGCGCCTTCCGTATCGGGTTCCCATAACTCTACATGGTGATCAGCAAGCGGATCGTCGCTAAGAATCAGAAGACCCGTCTTTCCCGAGGAAGTAAAAATCCACTCGAATCGTTGGCCAACCGTATCTAGTGTCTGGACTATAGTTCTCGTATATGGATTCCAGATGTCAAGATGATAGGTCTCATCGAGGAGATAGACAGGGAATCGAGGGTCACAGTCCATTGCAAGGAATTGCCCATCTGGAGAGAACTTGACCTCTCCGCGAGTGACCTTGTCCGTATGGAAAGATCCAGTACATCTTCCGTCAGAAATGGTATACAGGTTGACTGTGGAACCGCCAACTGAATCCTCGGATATTGCTGCCAGTTGTGGTCCATCAGGGTAGAAAGCCAAACCTTGTAGCTTGCCATTCACACTCTGGAATGACCTGATTCGTCCGCCAGTTGGAGCATCCAGAATCAGGATGTGGTATTGATCCATACCTATCACCGCGATATATCTCCCATCGGGCGAAAAGCTCAGGGAACACTCTTGGTTGTCGACACCTGGAACAAGCTGAAGGCGAATATCCCAAATTTGGAATGACGGGGCGTGAACCTGTATAGAACTAGCCATTTCATTCTTAAAGCACTGTCTTATGATACTGGTCTCTGGGCTGAAGATCAATGCGGAGGAGTACAGCTGTAGTGCTGCATTGTCCATGATAGATCTATTCGCCAAGGCAAAACGCCATGCATCTTCGAGGAGGTCCCTGAGCTCCAGTGGGACATGCAACTGCTACGTTCCTATCAGCTATAACTCTCAGGACTCAAGTATTTAGTATTCCGTTACTCACGATATCAATTTTCAGTTTATGAACAGCTTTGACGGCCTCCGAAGCGCATCTCAACAGACTCATAGCTTCCAATCAATAAATATATTTCTCCTTACATAAGGTGGTGATGAGATCAAATGTCGATGTATACTGAAGTTCCGAGAGCCCAAGAAACCCTTCGTGGAAATGGTCAGCCCAATGTATACAGGCATACTGAAGAGAGTTCAGCGAGTGGGACTCCGGTGATTCGATCCCATCGATTAGAGCCCCAGGGTCGTTGACAGCATACAGCTCGCGATGTAATCCTTTCTGCATGGCCTGGATGCTGCTTAGAAAGACTTCGTAGTGCTGCTGGGCGAGCCCACGACCCATCACCTCTTGCGAAGACCGCAGGAAGTCCTTGACCGACTGGTGAACAGTATAGACTATGTCGCCCCGGATAGTCAAGAGCGAGCCACAAGATCTGACAATGTTGGATAACATGTTCGTATCTTGAGATAACTTATCAAGCATTGAGTCTGATGAACCAAGCTCGGCAAGAGTAAGAGGGCGATATGCAACACCGACAACTCCAAGCGCAGCTTTGCATAGATCTCTATCTCGAGACCCATTGATCTTTTCGACCATCTTTTCATAAAGCTTTTCAAGACCTGCAGGGAAAGACTTCAGAACAGTTGTAATGTGGTGGAGCATGACATCGGGCTTGCCCAGCTCATCGCAGACTAGTGAGACCCAAAGAAAAGTGTCGTCTGCGTTGGCTAGTAGATGGTTCTGTATTTCTTCGCGAGTAGACTCGCTGTAATTGCTCTCCGCATCCAGCTCATCAATCTTCCTTGTGATGTATTTCCTGACAGTGTCTGATATGGCAGCGGAGTTCATTTCCAACTGTAGCCGTGCTTTCTTCTGGATACCATCCATTCTCTTCTCGATCTCGAACCAGTTTCTACTGGATACGATCCATTTGGCTTTGTAAGAGGTTGATGCCCGGCCGATGAATCTCAAAAGCTGATCTCGGTCTGTTGTACACTCGTCCAAGGCGTCGATGACGAACACGCAATCTTGGACGAGGTCCTCGTCTTCAAGGATAGCAATGAGAATGGCGCACAAGGTCTGCCAGGCGTTACTGTCACTGAATACACCTTTGCCTTCCTTCCTGTACTCTTTGCGGACCTGATGGATCATATGCGGTCGGGTTCGTACGAGCGACCAGAGAAGCCCGCGAAGGACGTTGGTCGAAGTCCTTAGGCGAGGTTCTGTAGCTTGACAGAAGAAGTAGAAAACACTCTCCGGCGAGGACTTCTCGAGTTCCGTGATGATGCTGGCCAGAAGCATTGTTTTTCCCTTTCCTGGATCACCCTTGACCCACAAGAGGGTATCCTCGCTCCCAGTAAGCCATTGTTTGTATTCCTCGTTCTCGAGAATCCAGCGGTAGGAATCGTAGAATAGACCACCTTTTGCATCGACGATATTGTTTCTGTCTTTTTGCGGGTTGGTAACACGAAGCTCTGTCAGACACTCATTGTCCAAATCGTCAAGACGGTCTTTTCGTTGCCACTGGGCATGCTCCTTGGCCGTGGGCGAAAGCTCTTGTAAATTTGTTCGCATCTCCAAAGTGTTATACTGATTCGAGTCTACGCCGAGCGCCTTCTCAGCCTCTTTGATCTCTTTGATGTGGCCGGCCCAGTCATCCACCTTTGGCAAGTCTCGCATGAATACTGCCAGACGATTGCGATGATACAAGATCACACTCTTCATCTGGAATAACAGTAACTTCTGGTATAGAGAGACAACATGCTTTTCCAGTCGATCTCTCATTGGTCTGCTTGAGTCGCTTGTATGGGTATCTTGGAGAAGCCATGGCGACAGTTTCCAATACCAGTCCATTCGTTTGAGAACATATTCCATACCTTCTCTGTTCTTTGCTGGCTCAGTGAGTGGGCTTGAGAGTATCTTTGTCCAGTCAGGGGCATCCTAGCCTTAGTACCAGTTTGAACTAACCTCGACAGCACAGCAGATCCCTGCCCACGGTACAGCAGCTTGTGGGACAGCCTTAAGCCCCGTCCCAACCGCCTCTCGCAGTGGCTTGGACAATTCTAACCATTGGTTCACTTTCTGTTTTTGACTTGAATCCTTTGTGGTGTTCTCAAGACCTTTCGAAGTCAAGCGTTTCATTTGTTCCCATCTTATAGCGTGGTCTGAACTGATAATGTTGGCTTCAAACGATGAATCTGTTTGTAAATAACGGCTTAGAACCTTCTCATACGTATCGACAGTGGTGCCAGAAGATTCCCGTTTAAGGTGATCGTAAGCTCGATTCCAGAGTCTTTCTGAAATGTGAACGGTAGTCGATTCGATGTGAGGCTGTTCAGATGCTACAGGCTCGCCTTCCAATGCTCCATAGACTTCGGGAACTGAAGAAGTCGATCTGCTAGCGGGCCACTTCGCACTGAGTCTGTTCAGCTTGTTTCGCAGGCGTTCCATGGTCATCACTGGCTTTTAATCTCAAAAGAATTGGAAGAAAAGAACGCCAATAGCCCGCGTTTAAAAGGTTTAGGTTGATCACAAGGTCTCCTCTTTTTGATCACCCTTTTCCAACCTATCAAACTCCTCAACGAAGAGCCTCACATACAGACTCCCACTCAGTGGCACTAGGCATGGATATGACAGGGGACAGAGCTGCCGGTTCCCGGGATAGTCGAAAGCTTAATAACAACAGAAGAGGGAAACCAGCATCTTCGAAGCGTCGGCGCTTATGGCGGCCGTCTTAAAAGAGATAGCAAAGAGTGGAAACTCAAAGCATGCGATGGGAGCGTTCCGGAAATCATGCTAGATATCCTTGTCAACACAGCCACAACAACGACCACACTGGATGCTCATTCAAAACCTGCATACCTTTCTTTTCCGTCAATACAGTCAGTCGTCTTCAACATACGATGGATAATTAATAACCTGTCTATGTATAAGAATGGTAAACGTCCAAAAAAGAAACGTCGTCCGATTATCTGGATTAGGCAAAAGGAAGGGTCTGGCCGGGGATTGAACCCGGGACCTCTCGCAAGCAATGCTATAGGGTTTTCCCTAAGCGAGAATCATACCACTAGACCACCAGACCGATGATATCATCACGTGATAACTGATTGAGAAGGAAGCAGTAATGAATTACTATATTGTGAATTGGTGGAATGGCTTTGCCAAGAATGAATTCTTTTTGCTTTCCTTTTTGTAATATCATTTTTGTCTGCCCCTGAAGACTGAAAAGCTACACCGTGTATTAAAATTGTTTGTATGAAAAGTAAAAAGAAATTATGAAATAACTCGCGGGCTGTATACCGAAGACGGGCTAGTGCTTACACCGGTTGTATGCAGGTTCTGATGTTGCTGGTCGAAAGTTTATGGGCTACGTCTGCAAATTCGCGAATGTGACTTATACACGTTATTAATTAAGGATGTGCCGTATTCCATGTGAAGGCAGAGTACGGAATCAGTGGTACATCCCTTCTAAACTAACGAGATCTTATCTGTCGAGACTAGTATGTTGTCGCGACACAACGGTGTTGGGCTATGGATTGGCTCGATTTGAAACACTAATTCCGTTGAAGGATCCAAATGCCTGTCTCGGTTGTACCTGGCCTGGGCATTTACTCCATGAATCAGCCTTGGAAGGCGGCACAGCAGGAATAAAGCCTACCAGATCCCCAGCCATCTTGTCTTCTCGCAAATGTAGATCTTTAGATCTGAAAAGAGACCTTCGAAGTAATGCCAGAGCGCAGAAAGGCGCGCCAGCCATTATGGCTCAGCAAAGCTGCCCTTGCTGTCTTTGTTCTCGTCTTCATCCTCTGTGCCACTTCTCTAATTGTCCTCAACATCGTCATAACATCCCGTAACGGTCTCTCACTCACCATCTCTTCGAGTTCATATTCTTGGACCTACGGCCCCACAGCAATCCTTATCGTTGTTTTAAGTTTCTGGAGACGCATAGACTATTACTACAAAGTCAGAGAGCCATGGCGCGAGCTACTAGCCGGACCATCACCAAGCAAGAATTCTCTATTGCTTGACTACATCACAAGTTTCCAAGTCATCAGCATCGCACATGCAGCGAAGCGTCGTCACTTTCTCATTGTTGCATCTATCGCGGGGTTCTTCCTCATCAAATTCATCATCCTGATTTCGACAACTCTTTTTGTCGCGACAGAGACTGATTCTGAGACCGTTTTGAAAGTTCAGGTGGAGAATACCTTTACTTCTGTGGTGGCCTGGAAGACCTATGATAATTACGATCCCAATCGAAACCAGCCGAATAGCAGTCTTTTTGGCACTGAATTAGTGGGTATTCAATCAGAGAGTTCTATCTGGGCATACTTGAGCAGATTGAACAACGTAAGTAGTGGAAGGACCGAATGGAAACTACCGGATGACCTTGTTACCCAATCGTTCGCGCTGACAACAGATGCATCCAACGTCACGCGCGTCGAACATCCTGTCGACATATTCGTACCTCAAGTTTCTTGTGAAGATGCCACATTATTAGCACGAGACAGCACGAAAGAAGGCCATGGCGTTGAATGGAGGAATTACACATTTACCTCAGAAACCTGCTCCTACGGTGGCATTTTAGTTAATCCTTGCGAGGGTGAAAGGTTTGGAAATGCGGCAGATTCTATAAACTCTTCCGGCCCATGCCAGACGAACCCCCAGATCTATTCTTCATTCCGTGTCAACTGTTCACGTGGTCTCGAGACCCTCATTTACGACCCTAATGCTAGGAGCGAGTGGCCCAAGGACCTGGAGCCGTTCGATATACGATACGCGATCTCGGTGGCAGACTTTAAATCTACCACCCAGAAGTCAGGGAATGAGAGCGAAGTTAAGGATATGGAGCTCATCAAGTCCTCGGCTATTATTTGCAAGATCGGGTATGGAATTACAACCAACAACGCAACGCTAGACCCATTGACTGGCAATGCATCCCTTCCAATGACCGCTCTGGATGGAAAGCCCAGGCTCGTGGGCAATCTATCAAGTATCGCCCTCGGAGAGATGTTATGGACAAACCTTCAACGCACGTCAGAGGCTCTTATCGTGGACAAAAAGGTGCCTACCCTCAAACCCCTAGGGTCAGAGGCTGGCAGTCCACCGAGAGCGGCAGATGCCCTCTTTCAGTTGATGTATGCCCGACTTGATCGCCCAGAAGACCTCAGCGCATTTTATGAAACAAATATCCTCAAGAAAGCAGCCATCTCGGTCTTGGAGGGCATAGCGCGTGAGTTTGCGAGGGAGTCACTTCTCCGCTACGAGCGCGTCTGGAACCCCGCGAAAGGGTGGGTTACTGAGAATCGGCTGCATATGAGGCCTGCTGCGCTTTGGACTATGGTGGCATGCTTCTTCCTTCTCGGTATCATGTGTCTGTCACTATTCCTCCTGGTGCCTCGTCAGTTTCGATGGATCCCCGCCATGTCTGGCTCTTTGGCTGGTAGCGCGGCGATACTTGCCCAAAGTCCTGACCTAAAAGCTGTTTTGACCGGCTCCAGTCATTTGACGGCCAAGGAGTTGGAAAACAAACTTACTGGCCTTCAGTTCTCCGCTACAAAAAAGTCCAATGGGGATCTTGAAGTTCAAGCTGTATCCAGCTCTGAATCTATACGCGAAGTATCCCCTGCGACGAGTAAAGAGGAGGAACATACTTGGACACCACTTCCAACTCATCTCGCTATGCTTATACCAACATTTCTGGCTCCCTTGATCGCAATAGGCGTCCTCGAGCTTCTACATCATCTTCTCCAACGCGAAAGTCATTTCGTCCGGATCAATGGGGACTCGATTACACTATCATACATCATTCGCATCTCATCAACTCTAGTCATCTTCGGCATAGCAACAATGATAAATAACCTAGACTCCACTATAGTCGTTTTTGCCCCGTTCTCAAACCTTCAATCCGGCAGCACCCGACCCGATCAAGGTATTCTTTTCCATCTTTTATCGGTCAACCCTTTCCTCGTCATGTTTAAATCTCTTCAGCGCCATCAATTTGGACCTGCAGCATCGAACGGTGCAACAATGATCGCGGGGCTCTTGACTATCATAGTCTCTGGTCTTTGGTTACCGGTTACCACTTTGATCGTCGATCATCCTTCCACCGCTGCTGTAAATAACTGGGACCTCGGTTGGTTTTCCAACCCTACCAGCGATGGAGGGGCGGGTATTGCTTTGAACCTGGTACGCTATGGTGGTTCCAAAACACCTGCTGGAATCTGGAAAGAGTTGGTTGTTCCTGAAATTTCCTCGTCAGACAATTCCGTTGGTACACGTAGTGGCTCCAATTATACCTACAGTGTCATGGCTGTTGAACCCTTCTTGGACTGTGCAGCTATTCCTCAAGACTCCATACTAACTGAGAACCTGAACGAGGAAGTCGAAGATGAACTCGAAGCCAAGCGGGTAATTGGCACGTTGGTCACCGTTCAGCCCCCAGGAATAGACCCTCGATGTTCTACTTCCTCCATGGGTGGCCACGCAAATCTAACATTTGGGCTTGAGCTGCGAACTTCGGGTGAAGTTTATGTCGGAAAGTACTATGACCTTGCCCAATCAACTGCTGGCCAGGTTTCCACCAATTGCCCATCGATTGGCATGCTCTTTGGGACGGTTCAAAGGTACGGGGGTGCTGTTGATAGCACCCTTACTGCACTTATCTGCTCTCAAACGATAAGGCAAATTCCGGTGAGAGTGACGTACAATGGTAATCCAGGCCTTGGGAATATCGACATGGTGCAGAAGCAAGGTGACTATAAGATGGTCTATAATGATACCAAGGCGCATACACTGGGATTCAAGCTCGGAGGGTTCTTAAATGAAAGCCTTTTGCCTTTTCCTCGTTCCACGACATACCAATCAAGATATGATTCGTTCTTCGATCATATAGTTCATCGACCCGATGGCAACGCACGCAACACTCTGGAAGGGGTCAAGAATGAATGGCTTCTCATCCGGACGGTGAAGGAAGCCTACAATGAGTACCTCAGACACGTCATACATCGCAATATGCGAGCCGGAAGCCAGAGCTTTGTTGTCAATCTCCTGAGTGCCACCAACGACAGCTCTGCAGAATCGTTCCAGTCGACGACAACCGGGCTGTACTCCGCAGAGATCACGCATCTCATCATCGACCCAACATCAAAGCTCATTCTGCAAATTCTCCTTGCCACTATGACTGTCCTCAGTTTTATAGGCTTTCTTCTTGTCAAGATACGCGGAGTTCTTCCTCGAGACCCCTGCAGTATTGGTAGTACTATGGCTTTACTTGCAGACTCCCAGCTGTGTGACCCAGGGGCGGGTATACTTCCCGAAGATGCGCAGCATATGGATGAGGGTGAGCTGATCAAGGTGTTTGACGGATGGGTGTTTAGTGGAAAGCTGGTTGGTGATACAGTTGTTGGAGAGGGTGAGAGGGAAAGCAAATGATTAGCTTATAGTCAGTCTTATGCTTGACTGATATACCAGAGCCACGACTCTTAAATATTTCATTATGCTCAATGTAAAACAAGAATATTATGAGTAGATACTTAAAAAGGCTCAGGGTCCAAGAAGATCTCGACAACTTCCTCCCGGATCAGGTCATCCTCTACCACAAATTTCGGCAGCGCCTTAGGGGCGGCCAGTGAGAACCCGTCTGTCTTCGAGATTCTCCCTAGGGTATCCTCAACGGCAGCGAAGCAGAAGATTAGAAGGTTAACCTGTAGTTAGAACAGACAACATCAGCAATCAACTACTTGTCATAAGGGTGTGGAAAATATCTGACTGACCTTTCTTTCCACCAGACTCTCAAAGTACTTCGCCTCATCATCGCTAACAGCTACATGACGGTGCGTATTGTAAGTCTGGAGTGTTGGATTCTCCGGCATATCGCGGTGCATTCCTGCTTCGTAGAACCTGATCTCGCCGGGTCCTTGTACTTCACCGCGTTCCTTATCCGACTGGAAATGGAAAGAGACAAGAGCAGCACTCGAACTGCCTAAATTGACTAGTAAAAGGAGATTAAATTATTGAGTTTATCTTAAATTACTGGTGTCTGTCGTCCACATCTGTCCGGTTCTGCTCTGTTGTTGTAATACTTGTCGCTGCACATCCTGCTACTACCATTACCTCATGACACATGCATCAGCAAACGAAGGCGGTGCCTCGTCCTCCGGCGGCGGTACGATCCACGAGTCATCCTCTTCGTCCCAGAGAACAGAACCCCCAGGCCCTGTTTCTGGAGCCTCTAACTCCGTCTCAGTACCTGTTCCGACTGGCACTGAAGGACTTTGGTCCGAGCTACCTGGCAATCGGCCGTCACTCGATCTCAATATCAGCACATCGGCCATTCCTCCGACAATAAAAGCCTCTCCGGCGATCTTGACATGTATCTTCCATGCCAGCTTATGCGTCACAGTCATGTTGTACGTTCGAAATGAGGGCGTAATTGCCGTCGCCGGTGACGGCTTGGGAAACCCAGGTTCATTAATCAATTCGAGTCGAAAATCGATTAATTCTCCGATATCCACAGGCTCCCAGAGAGTGGTGCATGGGATGTTGATCTCACTTCGTAGGCGGCGTATAGCTCCGGCGAGATCAAGATTAAGCTCCGTTGTAAATTCTCTTTCTCCTCTTTGTAAAATGAATCTTGTATGTGTCTCCAACAGGAGCTCCATCGAGACCAACTTGACCTTCTGCGGAAGCCCTCTGAGACTCTGATCACTCTTCCCCCAGTCCGGATTAACAGCCAGACGTAATGGAATGGGCGCAGGGTTGTCGAGCTGAATGGTAGTTGGAAGCTCGAATAATAGGTCGAACTCGAATTTTGGGAAATTGGTCCGACCTAGCGGTCTCCTGGCCCAATGGGACTTCATGCCAGTAGCTAAACGGGCACTCCGAATGGTCTTGGGGTGTCGCCATCGCTTCACAGCGGAGTACTCGATTGGCGGGTTTGAGGAGCGTTGCACCAGCTTGAAGGGATGGGTGGTGCTCACAACTTCAGTCCATGTAGTTCCTCCAGCGCCCGTTGGATATAGAAGTTTGGCACAGACATAGTACTCGACACATGCTTTCACGATGCCATGCTTCTGAAGCGTATATGAGGGAGGCACTTGGTGGTCTGTGGCACCAACAGGCGTATAGCTTGGTGAGCTAGTCTGTTCGTTTTCTGTTGAGTCGGCAAAGAATGGTATCTTGAAGCTGAATTGCCAACATTCCCCCTCGCCATCCCAGATGCGTAGCGGACCGCGGCGAAGTATACAAGGGTCCTTCTGGCACGTCCTGGCAAGAACAAAGCATGAGTAGTGTTTCTTTGCAGAGCCAATAGACTCCAGCAGAACCTTGGATTCTCCATGAATGCAAACCATTACAACAGCGCTGCGGGTATTTATGAATGCCTCTCGGTAGATCAGGCCGGACATTGTTTCGCCTGGGAAGTATGCATCTTTGTCAAGGTGGATGGCTAGCTCTCGGCTCCGCTGAATGGTTGCTGGGTCCATGTTTGGGTGGCATTGATACAATGAGATTCTGATATTGTAGAGATTTCTTATGTTCAAGGGGGATATGCAAGCCTTCTTATAATGTCGAATTTGAGGCCCGAGTCTTCCAGCCTTGCAAGGTCTGGACCTGCTGCGCCTTAAATAGATGCTGCGCCGTTGGTCGCTCATTGCGCCCGATCTGAGGATAAAGTCTTGGCCAATCGCAACATTCAGTGCTATGCATTATGGCGGTAGGGATTGATGGGTCTAGCCAGCCTTTAGTGGTCTAGACCAATTGGGTATTTACTTGGAAGCTGCCAAGCCGATAGTCTGGGGTCATCACAAGTTTGGTGACTGTCAGATGATCCGATTTCGGCCTATATTGGTCATGTGAGAAGACATGACATGAATGGTCTTAGAGACTAGCCACGGCGAGTTCCTGTTTTGTATCCATGCCAAGTCGAGTTTCTGGCGAGGTGAAGCAATCAGGGCGTACACAGAGTAAGCGTTCTCGACTTTCGGTTGAGCCTGTGCCACTTATTTTACTTATAAGTAACTTTAAAAAGACTTACAAAGTACAATTCGGTTTTCTCTTACCAGGGTTCGTTAATTTTCTGATTTATTCTGCTTTATCAGTGGTTCAGGAGATTACCTACTATAAGATCGTTTCAAAGTCCATTGTTGCATAACTACACTATAGCGAGAATGTGATAATAGTCTATGCAAACCATGTTACGCAAGGGGGATTGACTCGATCTTCACAGGCCCTTATCATCTCCGTGTGCTCGTCAGTCTTGGATACTCCCACTAAAATGAAACGTTCGACCGTCGCCGAATCCAACCCGTTCCTTCAAAGGTACATGGCACCACGAATTTCGCTTCATCTCCGAGTTCCCACCCAGTCCTTCCATGTTGACCCATTTCCGTTATTTCCCAATGCAGTTCTCCAAGTCCTCGACTCCCTTTGATGTCAATGTTGTGGTTTCGTTGAGTGAATTTGACCTCAGTCTGAGTCAGAAAGCTATGGAAGTCGATTACGGCTATTCTTGTGGTTGTCTTAATTGACTCGACATAGTGCTATTTCAGCGCGGTCGGTACCTAACCCACACACGCTAAATTTGGAAGCACACCACTAAGCGTCTATGTCCGGGTTTCCACAGGCGCAGCCGCTAGAAGTTTGGTCAGCGGCCATAAATTTTACTTTTTTTATAGCGCTTAGCCTTAGAAAGGGCATGGTTCAATTATTTACATGGATGCGCAAAAAATCAATTCAGTGTCTGAAATCTCGGTAATACGATAGGTAAATTGGTACGTTCGTTCTATAATCGCTCTGTTACCGCCGCGCCTATTTACAATCCATGCCATCATAGTCCTCTCATTCGGACGGTCATGAAATATTCCAAATCGCATTCAAATCTACTCAAAGTCATTAGGTGAGCCCTCGAAAATTCCGAAACCCTGATCAATCTCATCCAGATCCTCTTGCCGGCGGAAGTTGCACGACGACTGCACAGCGTCCTTCCACAGATCCTTGCCTCCCTTAGACTTAGCCGCCAGTCTCACACCCTTAGCGATTCCTCTGGCAGCCGCCGCATACTGTCCAGCACCAGGAATAGCATAGGTACCAGCAATTACAGCCTCTTTCATGACGTTGACCAAAACCACACATGTAACGCTACCAATCTCTCTGAATCCCTTGTCGAGACCCTTTCCCACAAAATCAACAGTGGCTGAAGCGAGGTACTCGAGGTCAGAAGTGTCGCACTCGCATCTTCCGATGGCGTACAGCTCGCCGTCGGGGTTTCTGCCCATCATATCGGGTGTCATGTCCTCGACAGCAATTCCGTGGCTGGCGCAGATCCTGATCTTGTCGCTCTTGCAGAAAACACCGCATGGCCAGGTGCCGTCTCGCGAGGTAGGTACAAGGTATTGCAGGCAAAGGCCTTGTCTAGCATAAGCTTCGTTCTGCTCGTGGTACTTGTCCCAAGTCTCGATTTGGTGTTGACGCTTGACGAGAGTGGTGCTTTGCTGAGCTGGGACTGCGGCGCCATTGACCAGAGGCACAATGGCGGTAGCGTATGTGAAAAGAGTGCTGATGGCAACCATTTTGAAAGATTAAATCTTGTGATGGAAATAGAAAGGGCGAGTGGAAGAGTCGAGAGAGAGTTCGTGACTAAAGAGTGGTGAAGAATGGATTGCTGAGAAGAACAATACTGAGATAGAACTTCCTTCTTCCTCTCTTTATACCAAGTTGAGCCTCACGTCGAAAGGCGAGCAAGGGCGCAGTTCCTTGAAGCTTACAGCCAAGCCAATTGCCAATTTTAAAAACGAGGCTTTGACTTTCGGATATTGTTACCCTTCAGTCTTGCATACGAGCATAAACAACTGGCCCGCCTGGAGACGATCCTCCGCCAAGCGCCAAGTGCTCGCTTCCCTAGCGCTTATACTTCACAGCCACTGAACAGTCCAGGACCTTGAGCCCTGATTGGCAGATTATCGCCCAGAAACAATATCTCACTGGAATGTCTATTGATTTGTTCTGTACTTTGCTGTTCCCCTGGCATGCCAATATTTCCACCGCTTCGAACAACTGCTCTTCGAACTAGCGGTAAGACCGTAGGATTGGTCACCAAGAAACGATCAGATCCTTCAGGATTACTTGAAACGTTTAATATATTTTCATAATATTCCAAATAAATGTAAGACTGAAGAGGGAATTCGGAAGAACTTTGGTTTTGGTATATAGCATATTTTAGTATACTGTAAATGGCCATTTGGACAAGAAGCCTTTCGTCAACTGCTAGTTCGCTCGTGCTCGGCAATAAAACATAAATGCAAGTAAACATGCTCCTCCTTCACCTCCACTATCTCTCTAGTCAGAGGCCGTCCCATCGCAACCAAGCCCTGATGAACCGAAGGCCCTTGGACTAGACCACAGATATTGCAACGCGGACCGACAATGCCCCTTTCAACTGGTTAAAGTAAGTGATTCCCAGCTTTGAATCATAAGTCGCGCTTACAGCCTCTTGCAGAACAGAGCGCTGTTCTCCAGGAGAGGGCCCATGTAAGACTCAGGAACTGCGTGGGTGTTAGCAAAACTTGATTGAGAAGAGGATTATTCGGAGGAACTGACCAAGCCTTCCCTCGCCGAAGCTACTGCAAAGCGTGCCCCATTTCTTGTCGTTGTCGCAGTTCTTGAACTGCTTGACCGTGTCGTCATAGTTCCACTCACAGAATCCGTGGGTAGCCTGAAGGCCGTGTCAGCAAGAAGAAATTCCTTATGTCACTGGGATTTACTTACGAGACAGGTGACACCGAGGCTCTGGTTGTCAAACTCAGGTGCCTTGCCGGCGCAGTCCTCAATCTTGAAGACATCCTTAAGGTCAGCCCAGCCCTCATCAAGGATAGCGGCTGTGAGGTCAATTTGAGTGTTCTCCCAGTCGTTGGGGTTGTGGAAGGAGTAGGTGTTCTTGACATCGGGGTCAATCCACCACTGGTTGCAGCTGTTTCCAGCACTGAGACTGTCACATGAGATCTCACCGGTGTCTCTGGCGACATCCTGGGCGCTGCGGTCAGTGCTTCGAGCGGAAACGATACCGTTGGCCTTAAGGGCGCTGGAGAGGATGAAGAGCTGGAGTTGACGGTACAGAGTGCTGGCTTGGATTGTAAGCGAAGTGGTGACGCGCTGAGAGAAACCACCCTCTCCACAGGCAGCGAGGAAAATCTCATGGTCGCCCTGGATAGTCTTGACGCTATCGAGTAGGTTCTGCTGGTAAGCCTCAACAAGCTTAGCCAGGTCAGAGCCAATCTTGCCAAGCTGAAGGAAGCGATCGTTGGCGGTCTGTGTCAATGTCAAAGGCTTTCCGAGCTTGCCAGCCAGATCCAAAGCGGCACTGAGACCACCTCTGATCAAACCGACAGCAGTACCTGAGGCGCCGGGGACGACACCGGTGAAGATAGAAACGACTCCGAGTGTGGAGCTGAGGACGCTCATGACTTCGCTTGTAGGGGTGTTGGCTTCGACGGGGGGTGCGACCTTAGCGACGATAGCATCGATGGTTTGGCCGGCGAGAGAAGCGCCATTGCTGAGGGCCTGGGAGTATTGGTTGAAGAATTGATAGACAGCGTAGATGTTCCAGAGAGCCTGCGAAAATTAGTATGGTCTTTTTCGAAAGTGTGATAGAAAGCCGTACATAGAACTGTTGGTTGGACTCGTATTTTTCAATAGACTTGGTGTTGAAAGGTGGGCAAGTGTCGCTAGTGATCAAGTTGCAAGTAAGACCATTGAAGCCCTGTGAGTTTCAGTATTAGCGATGATATCTTAACAACCCGATTTGGAGACTCACGTTAAACTGCAGGTAGCATTGAGCAAATCCGAGCTCTTCACAGTTGGCCTTGGTGCCATTCTCAGCAACCCAGTCGGTGATGTACTTGTTCATATCCACTATTTCACATCAGTCAAAGCCCTCGATATTCTTTCCTTTTCACTCACAAGCCTTCCAGCACTCGGCCTTCAGTCCAGTGGCGGAGTTGGGAGCGCAGTCGACATCGGGAGCCGGAGCTGGTTCAGGTGCAGGTGCAGGTGCAGGTTCGCTGCCATTGTCCTGGCGTTCGACCAACGGAACGGCAGAAACAAGAGCGGACACTGACAGTGTGGTCAACACTGCCTTAAAGAGAGACATGATTAATTGCGCAGCAATAAAAGAATGAATAATTTACTGATGAAAGAAAGGAATACGATCGATGGCTAGCAGCGAGTGTAAGTAAGAAAGAGACTGGTTCAGTTGGAATCACATAATGAAGATGACGTTTGAGGTTATATAGCTTCAAACAACCACTGTATCGGCAGTCAGGCGACGAGTCAACCCGGCAGTTAACTCTAAGGAAATTACCACGACGTAATCGGCTGAGATTCTTGGCAAGGCTTCAGGGCGAACTTTAAATATTGGAGATGTGGTCATGTTGGGATCTGAAAAAGGAATGTGCATAACAATTCTGAAACCTGTCGTCCCAAGCTTATCCCTGCCAAAGCTTCCCAAGCGGGTTGTTCGTATTCACGAGAGTTCTGAATAAGGCTGTAAAAATGAAGATCTGCGGTTTTGGGGCCACGGTATGATAACCTTGCCGTGTCGGTCCGAGGCGCGGAATGTTACCTGGATGGATGATTTTGACAGCGGGATGTAGATATATCCCACTCGTGGTGCATTACCACCTGAATCTAATTGGCTTTAACGTCTGTTGTCTCTTCACATTGTCTTTCGCACTGACTCGTTCCTGTTAATGTGAAACTGGCTTCGGATCCGCCGCTGCGAAGACCCCTGCTCATCTTCCCCACGTGCAGACAGTTAGGCCATCCCGTCCGATGAAATGATGCTAGACGCCAAGCCTACATTGAAGCTATCATAAAGCAGCTGTAGGTTTGCCAAGTGTCGCTGAATACGGTCAACATAAGCGATGGCGTCCTGACTCAAATTGCAGACACAGGTTTTGAAATGAAGTAACTTGCCAGTTGAATCAGACGTCTCATCTTTGTTGGTAAAAATCAGCAGTGTAACATAAATGAACAGGTACTATCATTTCTCAAGCAAACTAGCAGTTCTTTATTCTATGAATAGTTGGTGGAAAGCTTATTTCTTTATCCGTGCTCCACGGACTGTTGTTGAACTTGTTCAACCAATTGAGAGCAGCCAAAGCACTACAGGCTGGCCCCGGCGATCTATTCGTTGTGCGAACAAGAGCATGGCGATTGCCAAATATAACTCTTGAATTTCGGCAGTACTATCGCCAGTGATATATTTTTTGAGGGAAAGGTACCGGCGTACACGAATGATTCTGGCATGCCCTTGAGCTCTCTGCGCTTCCTCACAGTTATTCGCTTAAACCTTATTTCAATATCGCCCCCGAGATGAACATTGATGCGACGTCTACTCATAGTTTGGAAACCATCGTCATCTGTCTAGGAACTCGAGATAAATGGGGTTCCAATCATCGAATGCCATCGTATCGCCACTAGCTTCTGAAACTAATATGGGGTTAAAGGTTGTCTGCAAAAGAGGCTGGGTAAGGCGGCGGCTTTGCTAGAGTCTTGAAGATCCAGCCACGGCCAGGCTGTATAAGTAAATGTTTGTCTGCAAATAAGGCAATGGTGGCAGGGGTGGACAAGCATTTGAGGGATTTTATTATCCGGTTGAACTCCGCATAATAACCCCGTAAGCATTACTGGGACTTATCGGCTGGTTCTAATATGAGATGATACCGCGTCTGTCAAAGAGCATTCTGAAACAGGATACATAGCTTTTGATTACCCTCAACATGGCTTCGACACAACAGCCGATATTGAAAGCTGGTGGGGCTCTTGACGCTGAGTGCGATATGTGCTCTAAGATCGTGGAGTCTTTCAAGACATCTTTCAGCATATCTATCTTGGTTGAGCTGGGCAATATGGGAGATCTTCTCTCGCAGAGCTGTCCGCATGTTGATTGGCTCCGACATATAGGATCCATGCATGGTGTCGTTCCCGATTACGAAACCCGGCAGCTGCATTTGCACAAGTTTAGAGACCGCAGAAGTGCGTATTTCGGTGTGAACTACTCGACCAGAGCCGCCCATTATTGGAACACAACTCGACATTTTGAACTGCTGTTTCGCCCTGAGATACTTCATCATCCGGGGACAGCCAGGGTTCTGGACAACGATTGGATTGATCTCGGTCTTATAAAAGATTGGTCTGGCCGCTGCATCAACACCCATTCCGAGAAATGTGACAAGTCTATCGGAAACCTAGCACCTTTCAAACCGCAATATTTGATAGACGTGACGAGATACTGTATAGTTTCGTGTATGGAGGCTTGCCCTAGGTTTGTCGCTCTATCATATACTTGGGGACAGACGAAAAGCTTCCGAACAACTATGTCAACAGTTGAACAACTGGAGGAGCCCGGGTCACTACGCCTTCCTCAAATCGCGTCGCAAGTTCCAAAGACTATCCTGAATTCGATCGAACTTACAAGAAGCTTGGGTGAGAACTGGCTCTGGGTCGATAGCTTATGCATTGTCCAGGACAATGAGGTCGCTCTGGGTCACGAGTTAAAACAAATGCACCGAATCTATGCTAGTTCCTTCCTCACCATTATTGCCAAAGACGGACGCGATGCGGACTATGGCCTGCTGGGTCTGAAAGGGATCTCGACAGCAAGATCTGTCAAGCAATCAATCGTGCCTCTGGCTAGGAACGAAAAGCTGTCACTTATGCAGACCGAGTACCCGTTACCAACCCCAAGCATATACGACTATACCAAGAGGATGTGGACATGCCAAGAGCAAGTCTTCTCTAGAAGGTGCCTTACCTTCGAATCGGGGTATGTTACATGGCAATGCAGCTGTGCGAATTGGGTTGAGCACAGGGTGTATGATCCAGAGGGCGATGGTTGTCTGATCGGAGACCTTAACCGGTTCAGAGACTTGATTGATTCACACGTTCCGACCCTCTGGAATTTGACCAGACTGGTTCGGCATTTTAATCAACGCCACTTGAACTTTGACGAAGACGTCTTCGACGCATTCTCTGGTTTCCACACCCACTTGAATAGTTTTTATCCGTCGGGACTCGTATTTGGTCATCCCGAGCTTTTCTTCGATATCTCCCTTTGCTGGTTCATAGTGCCTCATTCAAGTACCCGCAGGCGAAAGCCGGCTCGGAATTCCAGTAGCAGTCTTTTCCGTCACCGACTACCCAGCTGGTCGTGGATGGGATGGGATGGCGAAACCGTCTTTCCGTTCGATTTAGAGCATACCTCTTCTCCCTCTTCTGAGGCTGGGTTCATTGAAGCTGTTACAGAATTCTACATCATTGAGTCTCCACATACTACCATGAGACAAAGAGTCAATTGCACATGGTCTCAGTTTAGAAATTCCAGCCCTGGTTACATTCCCAGTGAATGGAAAAGGATCAAATACGAACCACCAAAGGAGTTCAGTGGTGACCTTTATACACATCACCAGTACCGCACCAGCGTCATGCCTGGGTCGATGCCTAAAGAGCTGCCAAGGTATATATATTCACATACCTCGGGATGTGGAAATCCTAGAAATCTTTGTTGGTACCCCATACCCGTGGCAGATGCAGCCTCAGAAGAAAATACCGAACACCAGGCATACCGGGAATACCAATATCTCTGGTGTCGAACAACACAAGCTTATCTATTTGGGAGCCTGGAAACTGTCAGCGACGGAGAATCTAACTTCTACTTGATCAAAGATTTCAACGGCAATGCTGTTGGCGGACACCAGGGCCACTATAATAAAGACAGCGGAGTGCTCAAAGAGGGGATAAAGATAGAGTTGATTGCTATAGTAAAGGGATGGACCACTACTCTGAGAAACCTTGAGTCAAAGGCTAATGTCATGGACGAAACAGTGTGGATGGACCAATGGCAAGAAGATATGGGAAGGAAACAGGACTGCTACCACGTACTCTGGATTGAGCGAGAAGGTCAGGTGGCTTATAGAAAGGGTGTCGGGTTTGTTTTGGCCGATAATTGGGAGAGACTGGCTGGATCGACCAAGCTAGAGGTGGTTTTGGGATGAGCGTATGTAAACTCAGTGGTTGATTGTAATCTTATTATCTTCTAGAATACTCATGGAAGACTCAAGACCACGACAGACCACGATGATAATCCATCATGCCGCAGTGCTTTCCGCTGTTCTTCAGATGGTTCCACATTGCTCGATCGGAATTGAAGCTGCGATGAGTCTTAAACCCAGCGCCACATTCAAAACAGTACCAGCAATGTCCATGGTTGTCCTTCTGTCCCAGCGGAGGACGATCGATAAAGCTAACGTGGCTTGCCCTCAGATGTTCGATTGCTTCCCCGATATCAGTGATCTCTTCATCATGCTCAGCGCATGTCAAGACGGGCCGTGGGCTGGGATAGGTCAGTATACACATTCCTAATGTTATGCTGTTATATGCAGCGCATACTTGCTCATAAAGAGGGGTCTTGTCGCGATAGGCTGCCGTGATAGATAACTCTGTTCAATGTGACGAATAGGCTTGGTTGTAACTCGTAAGTTACGCAAGGGGAGCTTGAAGCAAATATACAAGATCACAGAGCTCTAGCCAAACCTAAATGTTTCCTAGATTCCGCTAGCTTGACATGGGAGGCCGACCATACTACATGTTAGTCCAAGAATATGGAGGTAATCTACCGCCGCTTATTGGCTCTTCGAATTACAATGGCACTACCGACGGTATATACGCGTCGCATCCTTATCAGAGTGACGTGAATGAAGCAGGGATCGGAACTCTGTGCTTTTTGAAAGCTTGCTTCACTTCCCTGCTGCTAGAACTTATCGACCCAATTGAAGAGGCTGGAAACACGAAAGATCACAGTCCAGGCCCGAGCTAATTAATGCCCCAGTCAGACTAAGGCGCAACAATTGACGCAATATTGCAGTATTGGAGGCAGATGACGGGAAGTGCCGAGAGCTTATTTCTTATGTCGTTGTCGAGCGACACGGTGTGTTGAACTAGAGAAATGCCCCAAGTGTAACACCGATTCCTTCTATCGTTCCGTCTTTTCATCAAAGTTCTTCCACGGCAGCTCATCAAAATTCGAAAGAAAACTTAGGGAAAAACAATAATACATTTTGAGATCTCTATGGGATATCAAAATCTGGGAATCTGTAAGTACATTTAAGCACAACTACTACATCTAAAGCTTGGCCTGAACCTCTTCATCCCTCTTCTTTCCCTTTGCCTTCCTCGTCCAAGGAATCATTCCACTCTTCTGCTCCGGGAACGGCACATCATATAGCACCGGTCCATCCGCAACCAATGGCATAAACTTCAAATCCGCAATGCTGGCCGTCTTCAGTGAAGGCTGGTGCGGACCGATGCACAGCTCTAGGTTCAATCGCGAGATCTCCATCCATAATTTGGCTGCTGCCTCGCGCTCGTATTGATATGCTACAAACGCTTGGCTAAGGTCGAAGTATTGGGGTGATGGATTGGAACGCAGCATTCGCTTGAGGGAGTTGACTAGCGTGATGGAGTCTTCGATGCCACAGCATGCTCCTGCTCCTCTGATGGGGTTCATCTGTTTATGTTAGTATGTCAAAGTGAAGGGAGTGAGATGAACGTACCTTGTGAGCAGCGTCTCCTACCAAGACCATTCTTCCCCAGTGCCACCACGGCAACACACCCTCATCGTAATTCGCCGTTCCACCAGCAGTCTTCTGCCTCCACAAATCACCAAAGGTTAAGCCTTCTCCAACATAAACATCCAACCAAGGCTTAGCAGCATCTTCTGCATCATTCTGTCCAAAATACGTTCTCTTCCTCTCCGCTGGGATACGATGATATACAATAATCATAGCCTCATCTTTTGTTGTAAACACTTGGACATGAGAGTCTTCCTGGTAGACATTGATATTTCTGCCCTTTTCAAGACCTGGCGCGAGATTCGCTTTCGCAAAGACACCGGCGTGTGTTGCCTCGAAAGGGTTTGTAGACTCGTCAAAGAGTCCTTTTGGAGCCTGGGCTACCATTTGATCCCTGACGCCGCTCCAGACGCCATCGGCACCAACTACAATCGACCCTTCTTCAAAAGTACCATCAGCGAACTCGACTTTGACACCATTTTTGTCTTGTATGATTTTGCTGAGACGCTTGCTTGTTTTCACGTGCTCCTCCTTATTAGGAAGCGCATTCAACAATGTCGACGCAAAGTCTAAACGGCTGAAGATCGACATTGGATATCCAAACCTGTTCTACATCAGTAAACTATTGGGGATTAAATCTTTTGACTTACATGACTTCAAGCTTTCTAAAACCTTCTTCGCGACGCATAACATTGCCATCTATCGATCTGTGGATCGCCTCGAGCATAGGCTGGCTAACGGCGGTAATAACATCAAGAAGGCCCAGCTGATGCATTATACGCATGATTTGAGGCCATACGAAAAGACCGTAAGCTGGCTCTGGGGGCACTTGACGTCTTTGCTCGACAAGGACGTAGTCGATACCGGAAGCTTCAAGCGCGTGTGCAAGGACCAAGCCGACGGGTCCGGCGCCTACAACAATGACCTTGAACGATTCCATGGCGCAGTATAACTTTATGGTATAGGATGGATGCAAAGATTAGGATTCTTACGCGACACGCCTGTCTTTTTTCTTTGTTATGTACCTATATAATATGTTGAGTAGCCTATGTTGATCCCCTGACCGAAGAGTCCGACGGGTTTTATCCCTAGCAAGGGTTAGCGCTGAGGTCAGCCCATTTCCGGTCACTCTTCGTGAAGGATAATACTTGTTCCGGTGAGGAAGGGTGCACATTTCCTGCCTGCCCTGTACTAATTGGTCTGACTGCACAGAAAATGCGGGCATTGCGGAGGAATCGACACCGTGCTCTCACTTGGTTTGGTCTTTATCTAACACAACAACTATCGAGATCTTTCCCGAGGGAATGGTTCAGCCAAGAACCCAACAAACACACTGAATTCACATGCTCCGGCTAAACATATACAGGAACCTCGGGTTAATTACAAATAGACGTTCAGCCTGCAGAAAATTAGGAACAGCCTGGGTGGCTCTATCGGACGGCAATAATATTGTTGAGTACCATGCTTTACCTTTTTACGATGGTTTTTCTGAATCTCATCGGATTTGCAGCCATTTTATAGGTTGACACTTCCTGCAAGGTCAGACAAGGCAGATCACTGTCACCAAATGGCTGTTAGGGCTGACGCAGACTGGTGTTTGGAATCATTTTACTCTACTTTATTCGGAGAAATTATCTAATAGCGTTTGAATGCTATGTTGAACAATACCACTATCTACTGTTGTATAAGTTGATCCTTGTTATGATTCAGGAAACCAATCCATAACAGGCAGTGCGCTGAGGCGAAATCTACCCTGCAGAACCGGAGATACCAGTGCCCAGCGCCATTAGGTTAAGTTCGACGGATCATATATTCTCTCCGGCATATGCTTTAAAGCTTTCCCTTCAACCATTTCCAGAACCGAGGTATTTGTAGATATTGGAGCACCTTGACGAGGAATCAGGTGGGGTTAAAACGCAAGGTTCACATGACATCAAATGTTTCCAGAGCAAAATATATCCTGCTATAATTCTGATGTAGACCTTCACGTCTATACAAAGCTTGTACCCTCTATTGTGATGTTTCTTGGTTGCCTTGTCTGTACGCTTTGAAGAACTTGCATTTGGAAAGAATTTGCCCGGTTATACCCCCAATCATTTTCGCAGGTGTGATAAGATTCGTTTATCGCGGACCTTCGCATCTAATGGTACTTTGATCGCCCAGTAAGCTTGATGATTATCCGAAATACTTTGGTCTGACGGAGGATTGTTGTGGTGATTTTGACTGCTCCAACGTTGGACCGCCATTAGCTTAGTTAAGCCTACAAGCATCACACAACAGGGTTTGTTTGATCTTAAAATGCATTTGATATATAGTTCCCGATCAAGGATTGCTACATTCGGATGGAATCTGTCGTCTGGTAAAAAGCACTAATGACATAACAGTTGCCACATTTAGAGGCTGTGCAACAACCACTTCGGTGGTTCGGTCTATTTCGAGGCGGAGACATCATCTCTTCATTCTGTTTGGTCAGAGTACGCAGGTGGCATGGCCGTTACTCCTTTAATTATATTTCACCGCAAATTAAACAATAGTGTAAGGTTAGCCCGAGTGACATTCACTCCGTCGTGTAGATCATTTGCCGTCTGGATTGTGACAGGAGGTTATCTGATGTCGAGGCTTGCGATCGCCTGACAAGTTCCCCGACGATCCGGTTTCTTCTCCTGACTGGTGGCTAGCGTCGGACCTCTGCACTCGGGGACTTGGGGCTGATGATGAAGGGCGCATAAGAATGGTGGCTGGCCTACTCTGACCGGAGTGCTTCAAGTATCAAGCCATCAATACCGAAGCGTCTGGCCAAGAAGATAGGATATTCCAACAATTTCATGTCATCCAAGCTCACAGATTGGCCAAATGCATCCCTTGTCATTCCCGATATCAAGAAACCAGACAGGCAAGGTCCGAAATAACCTTAACTTTAGTTCCGCGTATTCGCGTGGCAGTGGATCTGGTCTGCCCCTACACCAGCCTATAAGCGCTGGCTAGTGTGTCACCTCAGTGGAGGAAATATGCCCGCCCTGAAACGTCAAACCTTTAGGCTCGGAGCACCTTAATCTGATCCCGGATGGCAGCGTTGATGGGCTCTGATTGATGCGTGAAAAAAGACCTGAGCCATGACTTTGTGGAGTTTGTTGCAATCGGTAAAGGAGTGATGCTCCGGTCAGGGAGCAATATTAAGAGTTCCAGAAAGCTATAAGAAGATGGGAAAGTTTCTGGAAGTAATGTTTCTTCATCTCAACTCACCAACTCACTCACCTTCTTCAACCTTATTCATTCTTTAAATAACCGTTGACCGGTATTCTTTCGTTTTTACACAAACTTCAACAACCGTCAAAATGCACGCTCCCAGCATCTTCACCGTTCTCGCTGCCCTTCCCGCCGCCATGGCTTGCCTTGGCTACGAAGGCGGTGTCCCTAAGGCCACTGGCACCAAGTCCCTCAGCGCTCCCCGATACCTCAAGAAGGGCGAGGTCTTTGACGCTAAGTGGGTTCGCTACGACCGTGGAGTCAAGTGCTCTGGTCAGAGCGAGGGTGGTACGTTCTCTTTGCTCCAAGATAATTTGACAACCCGGGACTCACTAACATCGTGCAGGTGAGAAGGATGCTGTCTTTGTTCTCGAGGACGGTGCCACTCTTCGCAACGTCGTCATCGGTGCCAACCAGAAGGAGGGTGTCCACTGTCTCGGTGCCTGTAACCTTGAGTTCGTCTGGTTCGAGGATGTCTGCGAGGATGCTATCTCTATCAAGGGTAGTGGAACTGCCAACATCATCGGTGGCGGTGCCTACAAGGCTGCCGACAAAGTGATTCAGCACAACGGATGTGGTCACGTCAACATTGTCAACTTCTGTAAGTCACGAGTCATCAATTCTAGAGCCTCGACTAATACTATTTAGACGCCAACGACTACGGCAAGGTTTACCGATCTTGCGGTAACTGCAAGGGTAACTCCAAATGCAAGCGATCCGTCCACATGGAGGGTGTCACTGCTGTCAACGGCGGTGAGCTCATCGGTATCAACACCAATCTCGGTGACAAGGTCGGTTATTCTCCTCAATAACTACACCGAACCATACTAATAGAGCTGCTGATAGGCCACCTACAAGAACAACTGCTTCCCCAAGACCCAGTGCCAGGGTTACAACGGTTGCGATAAGTCCAACGGCGAGTGCGAGCCCTCCAAGGCCAGCAAGTGCTAGATGCACATAGCCATGTCTTGAGCTAATGCTCATGCGAACCTTTCTTTCTGACACAGAGATGACTCGTTTTGTGTATCTCTTGGGGTTGAACTTTTTCGTGTACCTTTCTAATACTCTATGTATATATACTACCTACCTAAATGGTACTCCAACTGCTCAATGCTGCACATTTGGAAACACTGCTCTCCGCTCCTTCATTAATGCATGTCGCCTTCAGTATTAACACCTTTCTCATCGTAAACTCTCATCCTTCATGCGATGACTCGCCGCTGTCCTTCATATGAGCATTCTCCTGCTGCAGAGCGTCCTCATTGTCCACCGCAAACTTGCTTTTATGCCTCAATTTCTGTCCGTACTTCAAAAACAGGAACGGTGTAAATGCAAACAGAGTCGCTACCGCTGCCAAAATACTCGTCGCAACATTGCTTCCTAAACCTGTGTACATCTGATATGTAAAAAGTGGAAAGACGGCAGCAGTCAATGTACGCGTCAAGCTGATGGCACTAACAGCACTGGCGGCGTATTCACCATAACTGTCAGTGGCATATCCGAAGAGAACGTAACTAAAATCATTGGCACAGAAGCCAATTATTACTAGACCGATCATGCTGACAGGCCAGGGAACATTGGTGACCCGCGGTGGGATCGTCCAGGCGAAAAGCCACAGACCAATGGCAAGCGCTGGAGCAGCGATGGCGAACGAGGTAATTTTGGTCTCGGGAACAATGCGACGGTGTGTTTTACGATATTTCTTGTATAGGTATGCGTCGTAGAACCGGGGCAGAACATTGATGATCTCGCCAATCGCGATGGCGATGAAGGCCAGACTAGAGGCATTCTCGGAGAAGTTAAATGGTGGCGCGGTATAGACGATAGTCAATGACTCTGTCAAGCCGTAAATGAGACCAAATGCGATGGCGCACAAGATGGCGCAGAATAGCACTAGGGGATCTGTAACGAGGAACTCCAAGGGTCGGAAGAGAGCGGTTCTTGCAAAGGTGGCCATGGTAAGTTTTCCTCCCTCATCGTGGTCGGGTTTTACATCCTGGATTCCAGTCTCTTCCCGTATGTCTTTGACAATCTTGTCCAATATTTGATTTGCGTTTGACTCTTTCGTAAAGAGGCACGCAACAGCGGTAATACCCGTAACGATTGTAGAAATGTAGTAAACCCAACGCCTACGTCCTTGTCAGTCGAGCCATCAACTTGTTCTCTTCTCTCATACTTACCAGCCTATGCTTGCGGTAATGTATACCGAGTATATAGGTCCCAGTGCCAGCCCTAACATACCGAGAATGGTATAAATGTAGACGACCCAGATCCTATGCTCAGCATTGTACATGTCATCAAAGTTGCCAAAGGCGACAGTGGCAGGTATTGCCGCAGCCACTCCCTGGAAGAATCGACCAAAGTACACGGCGATTACCGACGGTACTGCTGCCACTATCACTGAGGAAATGCAGAAGAGGGTTGCTGCAATTATGTATATGGTGCGGCGTCCAAATACCTCCGAGATGGGTGAGCAGAATATGCCACCTATAGTCTGACCCACCAAGTACCTGTTGTCCACGATCAGTAACGTTATCGATGCCTGACTTTTCTTCGAGACTTACATGGTGAGAAAGGCGAAATAAGCCATGGTTCTGCTTAGACCATACTCCTCGCGCGCCGCGTTTCCAGTAGACGCCTGTGCAATGGTTAGCAAGTATACTTCAGTGGGAGTGATCAAGCGTACCCCGGAGGAACTTATTGCCGTCATGTACATTTCCAACCAGCATATCAAGGCGGCAGTGTATGTCTTGGTGCCTGATTTCCAGTTCCGAGGGTGTTGTTCGGCATCGTCATCCCAACAGATTTTATTGTCGCCGTCGACATGAACTCCTTTGCCTTGCACAGCATCTTCAAGTGAGCCCTTGCTTTTTGGTGTGTTCTCTGAAGATGCCTGCGCAGATGAGAGAGAAGAAGCCATCACACTTGAAAGTCTGACAAAGCGATTGGGGTAAAATGGTGCTGTCTGTACTGATGACAAACAAAAGTAACAAATCGCTATGCATGCATATTGGGAAATGTCACAGGAATTGAGGTCCAAGGGACAGCCTAAGTAGGGCACACAGCAAAATTCGTCACCGCATCATTCCGACAAATATCACGATCGGGGGTGTCGTAGACCATAATCGGCGATGGCTGCAATGGGATTGGCCATCGATCGGCTGTATGCAGGGTGGTTCTTCAGCACTATCACCGATGCGCGCACAACTTCGAATCTATGTTTTACCCGCCCCTCCATTTTGTGATACTTTGGTCCCTAGTTATTTCCCAAGTGAGAAAAGTATTTCACGTCATATCGCGATGGAGGTGCGGGAAATAACTCGGGGCATTGAAAAGAATGAACGTTTAAGAGATCAATGACGCTTTCTTCATAGTGCTCAGTCCCTAGCCGTCCATCCCTTGAAGATTTAACATTAATGTGAACTCTATCAGCACCACTAACGTTACAGTTCGTTCCGAGATGAACGAGATAAAAGCGAACTCCCTTCTGAAACAACACCAAGCTTGTGAAAAGATGAACACCCAGCATTTCTCCATTAAGCTACCTTGTACTGAATAGGTTTGAAGCTACCGCCATTGGACTTCTCGGCCGAACAGGCAGTGATAGCAACAATGAGATCCATCTCGGCGACGAAGTCGATGTGGTCACTAGCCTTACTGATAGGCGTCTCCACCGTGAATTTCCCTGTCCTGCCATCCACAGGGACATTCATGAAGCAGTTGAAGGCGCAAGGAATGCGATCGGGCGCGATGCCGTGTTTGCTTAGCGCCAAGGACAGGTTGCCGAAACAGCCGTGGTGCGGCTCCTCGTGTCCGTATATGATTCGAAAGGTATCTTTAGAACATGGCGTAAGCAAAAAGTCGTGACGTCCACAACTGTCGTCGACGATTTTAAGCATGACATTGCTGCGGTTTGAGTAGAGTGGGTGGCCGGTTGTTAGGTATATGGTGTCTGCGTAGTCAAATGTTCGTCCATTGGAGATGACTTCGTCTGTGTCGTGTTGATTGAATGCCACCAGGTCAGACACTTGGGCGCCTTTTGGATCGATTACTGTTAAGCGCTGACCTTTTTTGACGAGGAATGAAGTTCCCGTTCTGGGCGCAAGTTCGATGATGCCATCAGACAGTTGCTTAGTATCCTCCATTTTGACAGTAATATGGAAGTGAAGAATGAAGAGAATGGGGAAATATCGAGACCGTTCTAGATTCAGAGCGGGTAATTGTGCGACGACCTACGTCTTTAATTCTTAATAGTGCCCGGACCAATATTTCTCAAGGCGTGACAGGAACATTTTCACGGTCGATGATGCGCGGATTGAGGGTCATGACCGCTTTAACGGTCCGAGGGATCCACCTTTCCCCAGGTTTGTGTCGCCCCGCATTCCGGAGCATCTCATTCCCTCGGCGCTAGGATCGGATCGATCTCTGGACGATCTACTACGTAACGTTGTATGCTACAGAAGCCCATGTTGATCGGGGAGATACCAAGGTTCATTCAGCTTTCGCTTCAGCTCTCGGGTTTCGCGTTGTAGGCACCACTATCTCCTTGATACTCCAGCTGTGTACATCCCGCACCACCATTCACAACACTAACCTTAAGGCTAACAGATGACAACGATACTCCATCTATGCTAAAGAAGTTTACCGATACATGCAATCATCCGATTTCTCACTGATGGAGGTGCGGAATGTATAGTCAGTGCCTTGATGAGATGCACAAAGAACCATAGCAAAGTGGTCGATGTCGGAGGATAACCCCCGGCTCACATGTGTACTGGTCATCGCTGGCCGCATGCATCGTATTGTTTTCGTCAGCTTTGCATTATCAAAACACGCAATGGAAACACAGAGCCATTGCGCTCTGGAAATGCCATGCCATTCCAAGGCTGTTTGCCAAAAGTCTGGTAACACAGTGCCGCCGATCCATGTCAATGACGTCCGGCTGGCCATTCCTATACACCCTTTTGACGTAGCCGCTATCGCATCGGATATTTATAAGTTGAGGCTCATGGCCTGACGTTGCCTTGAGCTTGTGTGTCCTAATTTCAAAGATTCTGTCTATCAACAACATGCTGCTCGCATTTAATGCTATCATCTTGGCTCTTGCCTTTGCGGTAGTCGCCAAGCCAATACAGTTTCGAAAAGCTGTTAACCGGTTAATAAAGAAGTTGAGATCCGCGACGAATGGCTTCGAGAAGGTCGCCTTACTTCCCACTGAATTTGACGAAATCTCGTTACCCTCAGACTCGGAGAATGTGGAGCTGTTGACCAAGTTCGTGACTTGCTCATCCATTATACTTGCAAGACTAACATGTCACCAGAACTGAAGTTGAAGCTCGATTCGACGAAAACTCCTGGCAAGGCCTTGCGTACCAGGATTTTAAGAACACAATATTGGCCAAGGGCGGCATGAAGACCTTTCCTTGCGTATATGCGACAATGGGCTATCGAGCAGACGATCATCGTTATGTATTCCTCGAGTCAGACGATCCATCCGAACCGCGTAACGTGCGCAAGGTAGCTCTATCTCTAGCCGAGTACCTAC
Source organism: Fusarium tanahbumbuense (assembly GCA_012977735.1). Taxonomy (NCBI): domain Eukaryota; kingdom Fungi; phylum Ascomycota; class Sordariomycetes; order Hypocreales; family Nectriaceae; genus Fusarium; species Fusarium tanahbumbuense. The sequence goes on from JAALXH010000199.1 coordinate 102,928, forward strand.
GCATCTCAACCTCTCTGGGACCCAACACATCCCTCGTCATTATCGGCGCTGCTTCTGAGAAATCGCGAACTGTCGAAGAGCACAATCGCACTTTCTGGGACATGCTTCGTGGTCTTCGGATTTGTGATCCAAAAGCCTGGCCAAATGAGATACCGCAAGACACAGAGGATGCGAAATGGACTTTCTGCTTCAACGGGGAACCAGTCTTCCCCGTCATGTTGACGCCTGCACATCAAGAGCGCTGGAGCAGACACATGAGCGTGCCAGTGATAGCCCTGCAGCCGAAATGGGTTTTGGACAAGCTTCTCGGAACTCCGGAGAAACGAAAGGCTGCCCAAAGCAAAGTTCGGAGCCTATTGCAGAAGTATGACACCGTCGGCATCAGCCCAGATCTGACGGCTTACGGTGCGGATGGCAGTAGCGAGGTTCGTCAGCTGTGCCTGCAGGACACGAACGAGTCTGTCCAATGTCCATATCGAAACTTTGACAGATAGCATCCGAAGCTATAAGCGGGTGATGGAGTTTGTTCACATAGGCATTTGCCTTTGCTTAGCGTTTGAAGCGTTATCTTTCTGATGTTGCTATGCATCCCGCACCCCCTTCTCGGGATGATTTACCATACCTAGACTTAATAGAACTCTATAGCTATAAAGGCTTTACCATGTGTCAATGATCATTGTATAATTGGATTAGCGTGATAGGTGCAGGTTGTTGCATTAGCCCGTCAAGGTGTAAGTTCTGATGTTGCCCGTGGTGGGGAACAAGTACATAGGGGTGTTAAATCAAAATTGGAGCCGTTTCGTCAACGCCCCCACTACAGCAGTCTTCAGACTGTTCGTCTTCCGTAGTATAGTGGTCAGTATGCAAGCTTGTCACGCTTGAGACCCGGGTTCAATTCCCGGCGGGAGAGATCCAGCCACCTGCGATACGCAGGTTTCTTTTTTTGCGTTGATTAATTATTATTGAATTTATCACTCATAGGCCTCTTTTTTGATCACCGTTCTATTGTCTTTTACTTGTACTTGTTGCTTAGTTCTACCACTCATGACCTTATATTCCACCCACGAAGGCATATCCAATTTCTATCCTCGTAACAGTTCATGGTTATCCTTAAGCGGAAGCGGCCATCTTGGCCAGGGCATCCAGAGTGTTGGGCTCGCCAAGAGCACCCTGAGGAAATCTGGAGTTGAATCCAATGACAGACTGGACACTGTGGAAAGTGGAGGTCTTGATGGAGAGCTTCTGGTCTGAAACCAACCATCTGACACCCTCACTGCAGGGGGGCGTAGTCAGGGAACCCTCGTATCTAAACCAATGTTAGCTCTTATTTCATCAATAATTATGGACTTACTTACGTCTGGAAAGAGCCGGCGGCAAGAGTGCTGACAAGCTCAGCCATGTTGAGAGACTTGGTCTTGGTAAGAGTTCCAGGCTCGGAGATCTCACCAACGGAGCCAAAGACGGTCTCCAAAAGATTTGATGGAGTGGTAGCAGCGGTGGCAGGGGTGTTGACATGGAAGAAAGATCCTCCAACACCGGGGAGCTGTCGCTTATCATGATCATGAGTGTGGGGTACGCTGCGACGCATCTTGAAGCTATCCCTCTTGCGAGCTTGAGGTGTTGAAGAAGGAGGCTGAGAAGCAGTAGAGTTTCCAGCAGGGCTACCACCAGCACCGTCCTCGACGTCGATGAAAACACCGACGACGGCAATCTGGGAATCAGCGCTCTCCCAGACCATGTGCATCTCCATAGCCATACTCTTTCCAGCATCGAGATGCTCACTAGGCAGATGGAAGTGGAACTGTTGAAGGGTATAGCTAGTGTTGCCAAAGCGCATGCTTCCCTGGCCAGCAACAACTTCAACAGTAGTACCGAGGTTCTCGAACTCGGTCCCTTCTGTCATATCGGGAATTTCGAGGTTCAACTGGGAGGCGGGAACCATGGCATTCTCGCCTGCGACCATGTCGATGGGGGACTGGTTCGTGCCGCTAGCGCACATAACATTGGCCTCGGGGTCTAGGAAGAGCCAGCTGGTAGGGCCCTGTTATAGCTGTCAGCATACTCTCGTTGTGTCCATGCAAGGATACATACAGTCTTGCCAGTGTAACCAAAAGTATTAACCTCGACCTTTCCCTCAGCACGAGGATGCAGAAGGGTTCCATAGGCACAAGAAGCCATCGCTTGAGAAGCAAAAGCTCCAAGGAGGAGAAGTCGAAGGGTGATGGATCCAGCCATGGTGATAATAGTACTAAGTCAACAAGGTAAAAGAGAAGCGAGTACAAAGAAACAAAACACGATATTAGGTTATGCAAACAAACAAACTTGAGGCCAGCCTCGAGGGAAAGATATTAGGTAAAAGGAAACAAACGAAATCGAACGATGATGCCAAAGAATCATAAGTTTGCAGCAGGACCGGAGAGTTTTAATACCGGGGAGTCTGGACTGGACTGGAGTCTGGACCCAACCTAAGACTCTACGCGTACTCCAAAACAATGGCTATCTAGGAGTTCCATTGAAACGGTATCCTTCGCAAGTCCTAAGAATATGCTTCATGGTAACCTTAAAGGCTAACCTGTTGAGGATACAGGGGTCGTTACATTTTAAGTGGTCTTCGTCGCAGGTCTCGTCGCCAAGAGCCAAGGATAGTTCTAGCTCCGGTTTCAGGCGCCAAGAACCGAGGCCAAGACCTTGACAGTTGCCGTCATCCGATTATTGTTAAGATGATAATATCGTTCTCAATTTGTACAAGTTTTGGCTATCAATTAATGCGATTAATGGGTCAATTGCGTTGGTAGAGCTGGTAAGCACATTTAAGCTTAAATATAGCGGGTATCCAGTATAACAAGTAAATTACAGTGGTTACCCCGACTTAATTAACGCAGGGCCGAGATAATTCCCTATCTGTCAAAATGCAGGGTTCGTCTCAGGTTAAAGAAAAAGTGAGCTGATTTTCAGAGTTCTAGACTTTTCGTCCCGTCGCAAGCGCCAAGCCTCAAACCGTTTCAGCATTGAATTGGTTTAGGATGAATTTCTTGAGACTCTGACAGGGGAGCCATCGCCACTTTATCAACGAATAACCTCACCCTGACCGACAGGGCATCCCCAGAACGAAGGGAAAAAAGCGCTCACGGGGTAAATGTCACTGGTCTTAATTAAGAACGAAACATGAATCTTTGTTTTCTGCTTAATTTATCTAAATTTATACACTTGAAAGTTTCCGAAGCCTGTCAATTTAAGCGACAAGTTTAAAAACTATTCGCTTCAGTCTTCTTGCTGGGGTACGGCGCAGCACCGGTACTCTCCCCGGCCACAGCCCCGTGTTCGATAACCTCATCGCGGTGAACCTCGAGAGGAGCCATGACAACCTGTGGCGCGTAGAAAGTTTCGCTGAGGTGGCGCTTCTCGGGAGGCACAAAGACGTCGAGCCAGCGAGGAACGACAAAGCCGAAACCGACAATGCACATGACGCCAATAGCAGATGCGAAGGCAAAGATATGCAGGGGGTCGTTTCGCTTGGTATAGAAGAGAGGGAAGGCGAAGGATGTGATAATCGCAAGGATAGGGGCCGAGACATAACGGAGGACGAAGCCCCAAAAGATGGGAATGTTCCATCGCTTGCCACCTGCGACAACAATGTTGAGGTCACGTCGAAGCTGGTTGAACTAAATATAGTCAGTATGAGGATATAGATAAGCACGGAGTATGACATACCGAGTAGAAGGAGAACCACCACATCTTAGAAAGAGCGTTGTTCTTGCCGAAGAATCCAGGAGGTCGAGAGTCGGGGGACTTGGAAAGCAAGATGCCCAGAATATTGGAAGCGATGAAGATACCGAAGCCAACACCAGCACCGGCCGCAGGGCTCACAGCATGGCCGATAGCCACACCAAGAATCATAGACAAGACATATCCAAAGTTGTAAACCAGGTATCCAGTCCAGCCGATTTGTCCAATAACATCGGTATAACGATAGAGCGTGGTAGCACCAACACACTCGCACCAAACGACGAAGATGAGAGATAAGTTGTTGATCCAAGTGTCAACAGCATCAAGAAGATAGAATCCGAACTTGGTGCAGTAAATGAGAGACAGAAGGAATGAGATGAGAATGACAACAGAAGTGATCAAAACTCGAGAGTACTTGCGACCGACACCTGAATCGCAAATGAGCGTGACGAGCGACTCGCTAAGAGCAAAAGCAGAGCTCAGACCGAGTACAGCCAATGTAAGGAAGAACAGAACGGCCCAAACGTTGGCACCGGGCATCTCGGCGAGCGCAAGAGGGTACGTCAGGAAACCGACGGTGAAGGTGCTGAGTGAGATGTTCGAGTCCTCAGGAGAGTAACCGAGGAAACCAATGACGCCGAAAACCGCAAAACCGCCAACAATTTCGTACAGAGAGTTGCAGATGGCGATAATGAGGGTATCTTGCACAGCATTGGCATGTTTACTGTTGTATGAGGCGTAAGAAGTAAAGTAACCAAAACCGACACCGATGGAGAAGAAGATTTGGCCACAGGCTCCCTGCCAAATTTGGCCGCCACCGAGCTTTTCGCCGTTCCACTCGCCAAAGTAGTACTTGATACCGGTACTGGCATTGGGGAGAGAGACGGACCGGCCGAGAATGATAATAATCATGATGACTGGGAGGCCCATAGTGAAGTAGACGACTCGGCCGGTTGTTCCTACGCCCTTGAACATGCAGAGCCAGACAAGCACCCACATAAATGCGACCCAACCGACAGTCTCGCCGACAAAGCCTCGACCAGGGTAGTCAACGTAGCCGGAGCCGGTAGGCACGACAGGATCAACGTTGGCAATGACATCCTGCATGTAAAACTCCTGTCCGCGACCACTCCAGGGCAGAGGGCTTTCGAACGAGCAGCGGAAGTAGTGCATAATCCAGGCGAGGATAGGGACGTAGTATGTCGCGACGATGAAACCGTTCATAATGACAGCCAGACCAACACCCTTGGTGCGCTTATTGATTCCATTGAAGGCGACGACGACACTACCGCGGTAGGCCTGGCCGATGCAGATCTCGAGACATAGTACAGGAATACCGAGGAAGAAGAGGGCGATGAGGTAGGGAATGAACCATTGAAGACCGTTGTTGGCGAAGACGACGGAGGGATAGCGGAGGAGGTTACCGAGACCTACAGCGCCGCCCTGTGGTGGTTTGTTAGTAGCTTGTCTTACGTGCAGGGCCGAAAGGTAGGCAATGCAGGGTGACGTACCATGGCAGCCAAAACAAAAGCGGCACGTGAGGGCCATTTGTCTCGACCATCATCCTCCTTGTCTGCGCTGGGGGCTATAAACCCAACGACACGCTTGAAGTTGAACCCCATGTTGTGAAAGAAAAGAAAAGTAGTGATCAATCTGCTGTGCTGTCGAGACAAGCTTCTGGTGCACCTTGTCGCAGATCAGCAATTGGTGTGAACAAGCCCAGAAATGTATGCCAAGGGGAGAGGGATAGCAGGCAGCTTTATAGCAAGGCAGTCGCACCTTACAGCATAGCTTCTTGGCAAAGATTACGGTACAGTGAATCGTCACCTGTTTTTCAGGTTCACCTTGGGTCAGTATTGCTACCAGCTCAAGTTTGCTTGGCAAAGACATGCCGTCCGCCTATCCCCTCAAGCGCAGCAAGCCATATAACGTCTTGGCAAATTCCGACCAATCTCCATAGCTGAAGTCTGGGGTGTTTTAGTGCATCTCATGACGGCTTTGTCTTGGCATTTCCAATGATATCTAAAAGTTTCATACTGATTCGTGTTTTTTTTTTCCAAGGAAATGAAAGTGGTGGGATGTGATCCATCATCCATCATCCATCATCCATCGCTCGATTGCTCCACCCCCGTATTTACAGTGGGAATCATCATCCACTTTACCCCGTTACCCCGTACTCTTTTTGTCCTTTTCTCTCCATGGCCAAGCTTTTAGTGTAGACTTTGTTCTGTCTTGTCTCTCGTAGGCCAAGAGTCCAGACTGCAGCATGCGGGGAGACACACAAGTCGTTTTCCCAGAGCCCCAGAATAGCCCCGAGTCTAAAATAACTACAGCGCCCAAGCCCCAGCGCTACATACCTACCTTCTACAGTAGGCCTCGGTTTGCAGAGGCAAAGAAATACAAGCATAATTCGTTAGCCTGCCCCTAGACTCATCTCTCAATGCAGCACCTTCCTCATTCGGCAGCTCTAATATTACTAGGCTGGCCGCCGCATGCGGTATTCCATTTGATGATCTCAGTGATTGGTCGTATCGTAAGATTCTCTGTTCAATTTGAAGCTTTTAAGGGATTATTTGCGTGTTACTTCCATGATGGCGTTGACTTTATTTCAGCGTGCAATGAGCCGTTTTTCTGGAACTTGTCCGGAGGGTAATTGAAGCCATTCACAGGCCGAGAGGACTACTGGGACTGGTACCCGTTTTCACGTGTGACATGCGTCAGAATGAGGAGCATCGTATTGCCATTTTACCATTATTTACGTAACCCAGCGACAGCTAAACTGACTGACAGCATCATCTTACCCATTCTCTGTAATTGACCTGCCCTATTCTTCCTCCCCGCTTACCCCAACCTTACATGATCAAAGGTCACCCCAGATTTTGCCCTCAATAAGGGGGAGGTCCGTGTCGTCTTGAATCACGTTGTTTAACTCGTTATGGGAGGTTTTATTCCCTCAATTAACGGCGCGAATATTGAAAGTACTGATAGCATTTCGGCCCAAGCTCAACCTGATGATGGCCGACATGGAATCATCAACAAACATGCTTATTGTCAGCCCACTCATCAATTCAGCGCACTTGCTCAATTCGGACTTAAGTTCCTGGTCTGACAACGCAAGATATTGCTGTATACAGTCAACCAGTCGGTCCATCGGCCGCCTCCCAATCGATAGACAAGTTGGAGCCTAAGGAATCTCCCATGCATTTTTAACAGCATGAGCTCCACGCGACAAGCATCGCCAACGTCTCGGCCCCATCGTCGGTGAATCTGGGGTAATCGCGCAAACACTAAATAACCATTTGATGAGCGCGCGATATCCGAGAGCCTGTGATCGAACCACTCTGTGCTTTACTTGAATCATGTCGCAATTAAACAGCTTCCAAAGCTTCCAGAAAACCCACAACTCAAGCTCTGGTCAGTGCATATTTCAGCTTGCGATAACCCGAATGCTTTTTGCTTCAACGCAACGGCGCACTTGGCAAAGAGTAGTGAAACCCCATTTGACCGAGACTTGCCGCCCGCTAAGAAAGAGCCCAGGCTGCTGGGTTCCCTTCAGTGCCTGAGTTTGAAAGATTCGACGTTGATGACAGCATGATATTACCAAGAGATGTTGTGCCGTAGTTTCGCATAGCCCGGCTTGGCGTAACGTGGTCGGCTACTGAAGGACCAAGATCAAGAAATCAGCTCTCCTTGGCTCTTGGCAATGCGGTCCAGCCCTTGAAAAGGGTCGTTAGAGGCGGCAAATATTGATTTGAAGTTATCTTAACCTTGAACAAACTTTGGAGGCTATCACGAACCATTTTAGAGGGATTGCTAGTCATTTGGACTGTGGGGTTATGCCGTCCATAACCGATTTCCCCTGTTTCCCCACGATGTTCAATGATGGGCCACTTTTACAAATCAGGCACGAATTAAAATGGTGAAAAAGGAAGGACGAGATAAAGTTTAGGGGGGTGCAAGTGGTCAACGGCCAAAAAGCAAAAAAAGAGATGATAAGAGAAGGACTCTTAAAGAGCCCGACTGTTTTCCAGTCGACGCGGGCCTGATTCGAACAGACGCCTCCGAGGAGAATAGATTTCTAGTCTATCGCGTTAGACCACTCCGCCACCGCGCCTTATCGAATTGTTGAAGGAGATTGTCAGCTTCTGGTCTAAGAACAGCATTCCGTGATAATCCAGAAGGTGACATTCAGCAGATCATGACATGAAAGTGCACTTTTGTCAATCAATCCAGTCAGCGACCAGTAAATATGCCTCGCTGTAAGCCTCAGTGGCTATGTTAACGCCTTTGTGTAACGTCTTTCAACCTTCTTCCCCGCCCGACGTCGTGTCCTCGGCGCCCAAAACCTTTTCTTGTAATTATCCAACGCTTACGTTTCACCAGCAAGCAGAAGAATCAGTTGCGACAAAATGGATTTCGGACTAACTTTTGGATCCGTGGGCGATTTTATCTCACTTACTGTTCTAATCAAGGACATTATCACGGCGCTCGATGATGCGCGTGGGTCAGCCAAAGAATATCGAGCGCTAGTACAAGAGCTTGTTACACTACAACTAACACTAGAAGCCGTCCAAGACACTTGTGAAGATCCTCAACTAACTCATTCCCTTCAAGACCTGGCAAGGATTGCACTTGATACAGTGGCTCACATCAAGGATTGCTTGAGTGGGTTCTCAGGTCAAATCCAAAAATATGAGCTGGCTTTGAGTGCCAGTGCTTCGGGGAAGAGCAACTCCTTGAAGGCTATGGGGAGGAAACTCCAGTGGAGATTGAACGACAGTGATGTTGAGAAGTTTCGTGCCGAGGTTATGGGGTGTACCATGGCACTCAAGGTGTTGTTGGAAGTGATCACTGTGTAAGTATACGTGTTCCTGCCCTTTCGGTAACCTCCCGATGTCTGACTTCATCAGGCGGGTGTTGCAAAGGAACCACAATTCATTCGTCAAAGAGCAACATGCGACTGAGAGTCGTACAACGGCCTTGATCCGTCAAACAGAAGCGTCGTTGAAGACATGCATACGCTTTATCGGTCGGAAAATAATCTCTAGGCTAGCAATGGTTCAAAGATCAGGCATCGAGCTCAAGAGGTCATTAGACCAAATAATCACCATGATATCCACTATAGCCGGAGATCTGAGCAGCATCAGAGCCATCGTCATGGGTCTCGACAGAGGGCTGTCTGATGAATACTTCATCTTGGAAGATATTACAGGAAGAGTATTTCCCATTCATCTCAGAACGATTACATCGTGGACGGTGCTCGAGTTCATACTCAGTGAGCGTTTCAAGGGCAAGAAAGGCGCTCGGAGAGTACAGCGCAAACTTTACTCTCTACGTGAGAGCAATACGCAACGAGAGATTGATGGGTCAATCCCTTGGGAAAGTGCATTTCTACCCCATCAAAAGATCACTATGAGTTTGATATGCAAGGAGGCAGATGATACGAATGTGAGTGGGAAGGTGACAACGACCTGTCCCTTCTGCAAGACACCATCAGGTCATGATAGTGGCGTTGAAGTAGAATGGTGAGTTTAGTGGATTATCATGATAAACAAATTGCTAACTTGCAAAGTGTAAAGTGTAGGAGATTCTTCACACGAGTGGTTGAAATTGACGATGAGGAACCACCTAGTCAAGATCAGGTTAGGTCACGCAAGCCAGCTCACTCTTCAGGGCATAGGAGGAATTTATATGGCATAAAGGATTGCAGGTCCTGCGACAAATGCCACGCTTTGAGACGACACAGATCTCAGACATTCTCGAAGTCGGGTTCGGATTCAGAAACAGACTCTGACGATGAAGACCTTCAGGGCTTTGTGAGGGTCCACCTTGTTTCAGGAAGACGACGGACCGCTGTTAAGATCTCAAACCAGGCTGATTCCGGCGGATATTTCAAGCTTGAACGAATGAGGGAAGCTGAAAGATTTCTGGCCCAGGAGGCAGAACTGGGTACAGAAGAAATGGTTGTAGAAAGATATCTATCGCATGATCGAATTGGAACTGAAGTAACTCTGGATGAGTGGGATTCACAACTGGCACAACACTCACCTTCCAGGTGGCCTCTCAGCGATCATCAGGCGGCTAGGAGAAGGGACATTGTTAGCTACAAGGGAAATATCAGCACATTCTGGGAGAACGTTTTTGAGGAAGAAAATGGGTCACGTCTTCCATCGGATGAACTCCAAACCCATTTAGATATGTTTTTGGTGAGGCATCGGGAAGGGCGATTTAACGGATTGGCCATATGATTGCTACATGCAAAATAGTTGGAAGTCTTCTTGACATTGGTTATTCCGCTTGTTTAGGCGTCAGTCCAGGCTTGACAGCTCACCACCAGGTACTAGATGAAAAGTGAACATTGGTGCTGAGTACTGAGGGATATAGAAGGTGCGTTAACAAAAGTTGACATATACTAGCATTACGAACGGAAACCGGTCAGGATTGAAATTTCAGTCAAGTATGATGAAAGGTTTAAGAACCAAGGTGGGCGCAATACATACATTGGCGTGATGTCAGTAGTGCTTGAAGGTATATATGCAAAGGTGACGCAATCGCATTGGAGCACATTTGAGCAGGGACCTGGCATCTAACAAGCGGGCATTAACAAAACAGAACTACTGATCCCCTGCTGGATGGAAACTTTATCTATCAGATCTATGCTATCTTGGACAGAAAGCAAAAGTTTTGTCGGTGGAGAGGCTCGAACTCTCGACCTTTGGATTACTCTGACCTGGGGCCAAATCATACTATGAGACCAACGCTCTAACCAACTGAGCCACACCGACGTTAGAGAAAGCGTTTGATAATAATAACTATACCCTACGTATGGAAGCAATTGAATCTTTGGTCAATCAGACAGAGATAAGGCTGCGTCCAGTCGTCACACGATTTGCAAACAGCATTCGATACGCCGGAATCATTATTGCGATAACTCCTTGTCTAGACCTGTACACACGGGCATAAGTTACTCACTTGACTGTTCGTCCCCCAATGGATTGAACGTGTATATAGTCAACTTCTTGGTGGTAAACATACTGGACACATCCTTTGATACCACAAGCCACATCAACAAGCAAAAAGTGATAGTCAGATGTTCTGACTTGATATATGCCACGTCAAGGGATCGAGCCTTGGACCTTGTCATTACTAGTGACACGCTCTACCACTGAGCCAACGCGGCGCCGTCTAGATACGAGAGTATCTTGTGGGGCTTGGTGACGATGGTTGAGAATAGGGATGTGAGAAACCGGTTCCTCGTTAAGGGCAATGGTGGTGCGGGCAGACATCTGAGACGGAAACATTGGCTCCGGGTGTCATCTGTTTATGACAGACGCGTGATGAACGTGAGCAGGATATATTCCAGATCATATCGCTTCGGGAAGAGTGTCGGAACATGATTCCCTAGCGTAGCCCAGTCAACATTATCCAAGCCACGCATTGCAAATACAGTCCCAATAGTCAGGATACCATCCTGCCCATTCCCAGTCAAGGAGGGCGACTATGCGACCATCCCGAACCTGGATATTTCGAGACGAGATGTCGCCATGTGTAAATACGATGGGATATTCATTGCCGAGCTGGGTTGTGATCTGTTCCCAATAGATAGACATATCTGCGCATCGCTGTCGCGGTCGCACAAGCCACTCTTGAAATTCTCTGAGGGTATGAAATGGACCGCCAGATCGGGTGAAGATGCTGGGAACAATAGCACCTTGTCCGTCAAGACGACCGATATAGATACCTTGGAGGGCACGCATTTGGGCGACGTAGGCACTGAGTTGAGCGAGAATCTCCGATCGCTGGTGTGGTTCCAACGATGGCCAGGCCTCTTTCAATGACTGTCCTTCGATGTATTCCATTGTGATGCGATCCCAATCGCTGCTAATGACTTCTGGTACAGGAATCGTCGTGTTTACTTTAATGAATCGCAATACCTGTGCCTCGTTTGGAGACAGATTGCTTCCCATACCGTCAGGAGATGTGGTGTACTTGGTGACTGTATCACCATGTTTTACTATGTGGCGATCGTTGCACTGGTAGATAAGCTCACCATCCGGATATGGCGCGGCAGTTCTTGCATGCGGCGGAGAATCGCCATATAGCGCAATTCGCCGATCTCGAGCCTTCATTTCCTGGAGGCGCTGCATTGTTGGACATGTTGGAAGACGGAAGATCAGTGTCGTGTCATGCACCTACTTGTTGGGTTGGTTGTTGGTTCACGTTGGCAAAAATAAGATCCGTACCGAGAAGCGACAGGGATCAAAAATTGTTGACAAGACTGGGATTCGAACCCAGGCCCCTTTCGAGACTGCGAATCGTCCTAGTTCGAATCGAACCTGAACACAGCGCCTTAGACCGCTCGGCCATCTTGCCTGTTGATTGGATGCTGATTGAACTCCGTTTTGATGAATATGATAGCTATTCTCAATTGTCCTAAGTCGAGATATCACACGCATTGTATCATTTCTCTGCTTCAAGTCTGCTGGTATCTACCTAGATTCCCTTTGCAAAATACCTGTCTTTTTGTTTAAGGCCTTGTAGGCTCTCCCAGTATAAAAGCTGAATATTGGCGTTCTTCAGTCCATAATGGTTGAATTTTCATAACGGTACTACAGCGTCTTTTGACGCATTCATGAACATATCTATCAAGTCGGCCAAACAGCCTGACTTTACAAAATTAAAACATTCTGGTCATTCAGAAAAATCCCTAGACAATCCCGAATTCTATCAGGAGTTGATTCAATCAAATTTGCTTGCGCAATACCTCTTTCTGTATAAACATCGCTATCGATAAAGGCTACCCTAGAGCATATAACAGTGGAAATTCGGTGGTCATAGCTTCTCAAACCCGTCACGACGTAATCTCGATGGCGCAAAACGCGTCGTTGTTCCCAGCCCCCTCGTTTCGCACGCGAATCTCCCAGCCCCTCGATGAAATTACAGCGCCACGTCGCGTTTCTGATGAAAAACTCCGATGCAAGCTAACGGTAAACTCTGTCCCCATCAGTGTGCCACGGTTCCACCGCGTCTGCAAGCGCGTAGGGTCTAGTAATGCAATACTGGCAGGGATAAGTAGAATGCCACACCTCAATTCCTCGACAAGGTGGAATTCTCAGTCGTGAGACCACGTGCAGATTAGGTACCTGTCCTGTTACGACTGAGTATGGCCTTCACACTCTATCTTATCAACTCCCTTATCTAAGCTCATCTGATCTCAAGACTTTTAGGTTTCCACCGGTGTATAGGTCGCACTCCCTTTGCGCCATTTCCGCCACCGTGTCAACTTAAATTTAAGGTTATCCTATTCAAGATCATGCATGGTACCTTTACGAATACAGAAAACAATTTTCACGTTCAAAGTTTTACAGTAAACGATGTATTAGGGGTGATATCAAGTACGTACGAGATACAAGTACATAATGAAATACAAAGAAGAATTATCATCCGCCATCGTGTGCTCCATACGGAACGTCATCCAATCGTAGAAGCCGTCGCTTCTGATTAACAAGAAAAAAAAAGAGTTAAAGAGAGGGTAGAAGAAGAATGTTACTAAAAGTTGATATGGTTGAATTACATTCCTGGAGGAGTGAAACCAGGAAGCTTAGGCCATTCACCAAGACGACCTGGGTCACCTCCAATTCGGACCCAGATGGCGTGCGAAGGAGTAGGACCGTCAAGAATAAACATCTGGTACCAAGAAGGAGGGCTGACAAAAGCATTGGGAGGTGCAGTAACGCTGCAGGTCTTGCCAGAGCATGAGAACTCAGGGAACAAGGTACGCTGACCCATGCTCACACCGTGAGTAGCACCAACAGAAGCCATGAGCGAGACGCGAAGCTTGGAAGCACCCTCGGCAAGATCAGAGGTGATAGTGAAAGTGTAGCTCTCGCCATAAACCCAGTCCTTGTCTGAAATGGTAAACTCGGGCTGATCAGCGCCGGAGAGGAGGTAGTCAGGCCAGAAGTACTCGATGCGCTTCTCCTGAGGATGCTTGCCTTGGTCCTGAGGGTCGGAACCAGAGACGAGAACCTTTCCGTCACTGAGGAGAACAGCTTCGGAGTGGTACATGCGGGCAATGGTGGTGTTGGCAAGAACAGTCATGCGCTGACCGAGAGGCTCCTCGGGATCGTACATGACCGCGTTCAAGTTCGAGTTGTCAGCGAGACCGAAACCACCGCGGCCGACTTGGGCTCCACCGAGGATGAGGTAGCGACCATCAGGAAGGGCGACCATGTTAGGCATGACACGCTTGGAAGGCTGCGACAATTAGTATGAGAACAGAATAAGAAGTGATTTCAGTGTTACTTACCATACGCTCGATAGTCCACTCAGCTCCGTCGACATCAGGTGCCATCAGGACACAGTTGTCGAGAGCGTCGTTACCAGGCTCATGAGTAGTGCCACCGCAGATGAGAACCTCAACGGGATCAGAGTAAGGTGCCTTGTGGGGCAAGACCATCATGGTACCCTGAAGAGGATAGTTGCGACCAGTCAATGGGTTGTTGATTTGACCAGGCATGTCAGGAAGCTTCTTGATAGACTGGAAGTTGGTCTGAGAAAGAAGACGAGACTCATTGAACTGAGTAAAGAAAATGTTACCAGAAGGCAAGATAGCCATGTGAGGGTAAGAGTTGGTTCGGCCAATGTTCTCAGCGCGCTCAAGGTAGTCGAGGTAGGTCGACTCGGTGACACCAGCAGGGTGAGGAAGGACTTCAGCAGTGGGAACAATAGGGGCGTCAGAGCCAGACTCGCCACCCATGGCAAGAATAGAACCGTTGGAAAGGACAAGAGCAGTGGGATACCAGCGAGGATCAAACAGTCTCAGCTGTGAGTAATCCTCTTCCCAGACGTTGGTGCCATTGTCAACTCCTTGGGGAGAATCAGGAGTGAAGAATCGAATACCGTAGACGGACTCAGCAGACCACCCACCGATGTTGATGATACGTCCAGCCTTGTCAGGAAGGGTGAAAGAAGCAGAGCAGAAAACATCGGTCTTGAGAGCGAGTTCACGGTACGTGTCGGTAGTGTAATCAAACTCGAAAGAACCCTCAGTGTCATCATCAGATGTGCCGTGCTTCTCGACGAAAACGACCTTGTCGTTGATGCCAACAGAGCTGATCAGGGGAATGATAGGAGAAGTGGAAAAGTGGTCGTATCTTCCAGCCTTGGGACCGGAAGCGTAGTGGAATGTGTTGAGGGAAGTGCCGGTCCACTCGTAGTAGTTAATGTGGTTGCCAGCACCGCATGTGGATTCCTTGTCACCAGGGCAGGCCATGCTACAGAAGCTGTCGTCCTTCCAGATATCACCCTTGCGCTCGACGGCCTTGAGATCGCCGCAGACACATTGACGACCGTACTCAACACCACCAGCGGAGTAGCCGAACTTCTGGCAGCGAAGCAGACAGGTCTCGATGGTCATGTTGCTGGTGGCATAGCTGCCTGCGTCTTCATACATCCATTGGAGAACGTAGGGGTTGTTGTTGTCAAAGACACAGCCCTTGTACTCCCAGTCACCAGGGAGGCCTGTCTTCTTGGGAACAGGGATGGGGTTGACCTCGAACTCGCCGTCGGAGTAGAGCGATAGACGACTACCAGCTCCGCACATCTGGCTGCTGTCGCCGGCGCAGGGCATGTTGCAGTCAGATTCCTTGGTCTTGGAGGCGGCATTGTTCAGGACATTGCCACAGAAGCACTCCTCAGCATACTCAAGACCAGCGATCTTGAAGCCGGCCTTGATGCAGGTGGCGATACACTTCTGCGGCGTCATGTCCTTTGAAGGTCCACCAGGGGCGGCTTCCATGGCACGGCCCGGCGGGTCAATGTAGCATCCTGCATAGGACCAGGATCCGGGTAGATCAGTGGCAATAGGAGCAGATGTACCAGTGGCAGATGCAGAGGCAGTAGCAGAAACAGTTTCAGTGGGGGATCCAGAAGGAACAGAAGATCCGCCAGCTGAAGCCTTGCCAAAGACAGTCAACCTGTCGCCGGCACCGCAAGGCTGCTTGTCATCGCCTGTGCAGGGCATGTTACAATCAGCCTCCTTGGTCTTGGTTGTGGGCATTTTGCTGCCGCAGACTAATCACAAATCACAGGTCAGTCACCAAAATCGATCGATGTTTACAAATGCACTGCATGCATATTCTAAAAGAGGATTCACTTACAGCACTCCTTGGAGTACTCCATACCGGCGAAGGCATAGCCTAGACCGACGCAGTGGGCGACGCAGGTCTCAGCTGTGAGGCCAGTCTCATCATAGTGGACAGGGCCATTGAGAGCGCGGTTGGAGGTGCTATCAATGTAGCAGCCAAGGTACTCCCAGCCGTCGGCCGGAGATTCAGGTGCCGTTAGATCCCTGCGCAGGATCACGCTCGCGGAAGCACAATGAGCGGACGCTGCGGCGAGGGCAGCAAGACGAAGCACCAACATATTGGAAAAAGTATGTTGTGCGAGGTGACAGAAGTAGAAGAGGGGCGTAGGCGAGACAAACAAGACAGTAAAGGCAAGAGTAACGAAAGACTTGAACAAAAAGGAATGAATGTATGTATGGATTGCGTCAATATGTTGGGAGTATGATGTGCAGAAGGGCTAGAACTTTACTTGCGAATAAAGGAATGAATCCCCATGCAATGCAGGAAAATCGAAGGAGAAATTGATATGTTGGCTGGATAAACCTGTACATATATGACTTAGACACGGAACCGAGGATAGCAGCCTCTTGAGCCTTCCCGCGCCCACATCCCTTTGCATTTTCTCACTTGTGCCCAGAGACTACCCTTTCTTGGTAAAGGGAGGCCCCTTTTCCTCTACATTAGCTGTTCAATAGTGTAAAAGTCAGCCCATTAGCAACCCCAAGAGAATTAAGATTCTTACTATTGTGCACGCGAACAGTATAATGGCCCTTGTGATTATGCACGTCGACGGGCGCGTGGACAAGGAAAGTAATGAAATATCTTACAGTGGAAGCCTTGTGATCAGACAAATGCACTTGAGAGGATAACTCGACGGTGGATCAGGCGAGTATTACTGCATATTGGATCCATTTTGGACGACATGGCAGGGGATGTCTTGGCAAAAGGTCTTCAATTAATTGCTGACCGGCGCCAAATCCATTCAGCCTTGTGATCAATGTCTCTGTATGATAACACTTTGGAGTGCAACTTTAGCGGAGAGAAAGGCTGGAGGTGCTGTAGCTTGATCGACAGGGTCAGGACCGGGATGAGAGCGGGTATCAGGCTGACGCCCAGCCGTTGCTAATCTCTCGATCTGTACGAGAGTGGGTGGAGTCCAAGACTTGGGACTTGACCATTACCTGAACCCCTGGACCTGAACCTTGGTCGGTGGAGAAAAGATGGTGAGGAGCGAGTTGAGCCAATTGCAAAGTCTAGTTGTTTCGGGTTTTTAGAGTAGTTCAAGTTCAAGTGGGCTATCCGCAGCCTCACTTAAAGTATATCCATACTAGGGCCCGTTTAAACTGAACGGACTGTCTCACAAAACAAATGGCCTGTTCACTGTCAAAGAGACTTCAGGGGATTTGAGCCGAGCCGAGCAAAGCAAAGTACGTATCCGTAAAGCGAAGCAAACCATCCATGATCCATCCATCCCACCTTGGATGGTAGGATGGGCGGGTAAAAGATAGCACTAGGCACAGATACAACCCCTGCTTAATTTGGTTATTCGGAAGGGAACGTGCTTATGGCCCGATTGGTGAAGAGGGGAATAGCCGAGGGAAGTGGATGGATGGCCGAAGCCCCTGTATGAATGTAACCCACACAAAAAATGCATTGCAACCTCTTGCATTCTCTCTCATATCGCATCGCAGAACGAAGAAAAAAACACGAGCCTTGGCTGCAGGCAAAAGTTCTACCTGCCTGCACGAGACAGGGGGACACTGCATTCTGTTAGCTGCAGTGAAAAAAAAAAAATTTTTTTTATCAGGTTTTTTACGAGCGCTTAACAAGGGTCTTTATCATATCATTCTCGGTCTTGGTCCAGTTGAGGCTTCGCTTGGCAGCAATACCAAGACGTGTTGGTCCGTAATTGTTATTTCCAGGCCAATATTGTGCCAACGCATAATCTTGGCCTTTATGTTCTATGCATTAAGGGACTATGCTCGTAGGGTTCAGTGGAGAAGTGTTGGTAAAAATACATATGCACTGTAATTGCTGTACAGTATGGTATTCTTTGAATAGAAATCCCATCGACGATCAAGCCTCTCATCACTTTATCCAGATGTGCCCTGTCAGTAAGCAGTAAGCAGAGCGATACAGTGTCGATGATCAATGATGGCTCCATATTAAATAAAAGGGTAACTGTCAGCCTGGGTCTGCAAGGTCCGCACAAGCAAATCTGGTAAACTCTCCGATTGCTGACACAAGATCGAACAGATACAAGTGACAGATAAAGAGGCTTTTCAGTCGCGCCAATTACGTGTATTCATTCATGTTGGTGAGAATTTAGTACGAAACAACGCAATCCGTGTAAGATTAGAGGTGCAACACCACGTGCAGCAAAGATAACTTCATAAGACAAGACAAAAGATAAGACTATCAAGACATTACAATGATACCATTCTGTATACGGATACTATTTCCAAAAGATAAAAAAAGAAATTCAGCCCTAAGAGATACTAATCTTGCATGATGCTTCAGGTGGATTTGACAGTTCCACATGCACCCTCCTGCCACATCTTGACAGATTTAACAACCATACCACGGTCCTTGACAGGACCCCACGTGGGAAGCCAAGTATCGTTGGCCTTCCAGAAATCACGCATAGGGGTCTCGCTGCTATCAGCCCAGGGTTTATCGCCGACCGCATCGCTGTAAGCAGAATAGATTAGCATCCATTCCAATGCAAGTGAGATCGAGGGGTAAAAAAAGTGGAATAGAGTCGTAGGAAAAGAGGAGAATAAGACTTACGGGAACCATCCGTTGGTACTGCCCACTGCAACGTTGAGGATGAGAAAGAATTTCTCGTCGAACGGTGTGTTTTTGCGACCGGTGCTGCTCCAGGGGTCCACGGGGATTGATCCGTTGATGGACTCGCCGGCGAATTCACCATATGTCCAAAGGTTCTTGTTCTTGGTGAAGTCGAAGAATTGAACTTGCTGTAAAGAAGTTAGTCATAATCCATAGCATGCAAAATAAAGACTTACTCGGAGACGACCGTCGAGCCAGGTGAAGAGATACTTCTCACTCCATTCAAGACCATAGGTGTGGAACTTCTCAGAGTAAAGGACTCGCTTTCCTCCCCACTCGCCATAAGCTCTCCTCCAGCGATCGTTCTCTGTAGCAGTTCCCCAGTGAAGCGCCGAAGACACAAGGTTGTTACCCATAGGATACGTCTTTGCATCATTGCCACGGCTCTCAGCAATATCAATCTCACCCGACTTGGGCCATTCACCGTAGACGTCATCTTGAGGCATCATCCAGATGGCAGGCCAGAGCCAGTCACCTTTAGGCATACGCGCCACGACCTCGACGCGCCCGTAACGGATGGACTTTTTACCCTTTGTGTTTAGGCGCGCGGATCGCACGGGGTTGATGATTTGACCGAGTGTGGCGTTACTGCGTGATGCGCAGGGCCAGCGGTCGTTGTTCTTCTTGATGGTCTTGGAGGTACATGTTCCCCAGGTTTTGCTGTTGGTGGTCATGTTGACAGTGAAACCATTTTCGAGCTGAGCTCTGGTGATGGATGTGCTCTCAAGAGTCGCTGTAGGGACGATGTGAAGGCCCTCTGCGTCGACATATGAGTTGGCTGGATCATCGGTAGTCCAGTCAAAGGCACCAGTACTGGTGATTGTCAGTCAAGGAAATGAAAAGAATTGAGGAGGAGACATACCCGAAGCCGTTCATCTGAACTTCATGATTCCAGTTGTTAAGGTTCTGGAAATGGTCGTCCATGACCAAGCAGTACTAAATCAATTAGTTTGTGATGGTGATGCATTTTATGACCTTGACTTACATCATGCTTGGGGACATTGGTCTCTTTCCAGCAGAGGAATCCTCCAACACCTGAGAATAAAAGTTAGTGACTGAAAAGAAGATGGAAAATATGTAAACTTACCAAGACCGAGGAAGACACATGTGTAGAAGATGGTGCTGTCCCAATTCCATTGCTTCTTCTTGGCCTCTAGCCATGGCTTCTCAAATTCGCCTTGAAGACGACTACTTCTGAAGCGTCGACGGACACCACTGGATGCTGGGAATTGTTAGATAGAATAAAGAATAGTAAATGCACATACATACCTTCAAAGGAAGAAGTATTGCGAGTATATCCCAATTGTCGCGATGTCACAGACTCAGCAGCAGGCGTCGCTGCAACAGGTGTCGCAAAAGGGTTCTCAGTATTGTCAGGACCAGGCGTAGCGAAAGGATCCGCTATGGTCTGCTGCTGCTGTGAAGAGCCTCCTGCTGCAGCAGCAGAGGTGGCAGTCCTTGAACCTTCCATGACCAAACCAAAGTGGGGATATGTCAATTGCCAATGTTGGAAGTGACAGACAAGGGGATGGGAGGGGAAAAGGAACTGTAGCTAGCGAACGAACGAATTTATCCAAGGGACAGTTGGTTCAAGAATGCATTCACTTCTTTTCTGGGAGGGTCTTCTTGGCTTGTCGAGCTGAAAGCAAGGCCAAGACAATAATCGCTACCAGAACCCAACACGAACAAGAGACAGGGATAATGGAGACTGCTGATCCTTGGGTCTCGACCAAAGCTCGAGGTTTATCTTGAGGTGATTATGCAAGATTTCAATACAAAGATATGATGGAGAAAACGTGGTGCAAGATGCATGGGAAGTGTTGAGATGTGGGATAATCTCGCCTCACGCCAGCATTCAATATTTTGCCATGTCGATGGATATCAACAAACAAGGCCGTAACGTAACTATCCCGTCGGATGAGGTCCAACAGGCACATGTCGAGATAAACAAAAAAAAAAAAAACTAACCCAAAGAATATTAAAGCGTGTGTCAGCGTCAGCGGCAACGGGTCTGGGAAAGAAGCTAGGAGAGTAAAAAGTAAGCCACATATTGCTGTCAAAGGCGCGATTGGCTTAGCACCGATCCAAGGCTGTGCGGGCCGGTAGCAGTTACGGTGGGATGAAAAAAAAAAGAAGCAAAAGAACCCCCGGTTCGACCGAGTAGAGGTTCAAAAGGAAAAACTTCCACAACAGTGCCCATGGACCGTTCTTCTGTGCTTAGTTATGCAGGTTTCATATGCCGTGTAACAATGTAGACATGCCGCTACGAGTCAAAGAGGAAGTTGAGTTGGCGAAGGAACCCCTGGTCCCTGTTGCAGCCAAGAGATATATGACCAGGGGTATTCAAGACGTTATCAAACTTATCTTGTGAAGATTAGCAGGCATTAGGCTTAGGCTCTTCTAGGCCCTCCCCCCCCTCGCTAGCGGGTTACGGGCCGTCCACTACACTATCCCCTAAAGATGCTGGCTCGACGTTATCTTCCTACAGTAGCCTTCTTTTCCTTCTTGATTATCCCACGCTAAGGCCGTATTGACCTTGGTTTTCGTCTTGTTTGCAACGGATTACGTGCAGTCGATTGCTTTTTCCGGGCTACTTGATTGGTTCTTCACCGGGGACAATATCTCGATGGCTGGTGATGGTCATCTAATATTAGCCATGTTTGGTTAAGCGACCGGAGAATTGGTGAGACGGAGAGACATTTTTAATTTTAATTTTTTTAGACGCCGCAGAAGGACATGACGCTTTCTGCAACCATGCTCGTATGGAAAAAAAGTCAACGACACTTCCATGTGGGTTTCATGTTGACTGATGACTCTTTGACCAACTGCCGAAGGGGATTTGCGCCTGCGCACGTTCTCTCGCTTGCCCTATCACCCTCGCTAAAGAATTAATCCCGCTTGGAGGCGTTGCGTTGTCTCGCCGAACTTGTTTGTTTCTCGCAGCCTTACTCTTTGTTTCTCTCCCAACCAGATCGTTTTACTGATTTGATCCGATCTTTGAGGTCCTCCGCCACCCTGGCTGAATCTGGTTCTCCACTGGGCAAAAAGTTCCAGTCATTGCAAGCCAGGTCCACGTCTCGGGGGAAATAGCGGGGATAACACGAAACCTTGGAGACACAGCGACCTGGAGGGGCAAATAGAGTTGGCCAGTCAATTTAATCGACAAGGCTGGTTTTATCGTAACCGCTGTACTCTACTGTAACTCTAACTCTATATCCAAGATATGATCCTGGTGGCGGGTACCATACCCTCCGTCGTTATGGCTACAAGGGACAGCCGACAGCAAAGCAAGATACTGTATCTGTATGTTGGTTGATGCCCGTGTTATGTTGCTGTCAATCAAATTTTGGCGGACTTGGCATCAGCTCGCTAGAGGTGAAAGTGACAGGGACAACAAAACATCCATGCGTTATTCACTTCTCCGTCTCCGTATCCCAGGCACAGGAACAGGGGCACAGCGGACGGTGGGGGGCAAGGGTACGGGTTTGAGAGGAGACAGACACGTTTTTCTCGTGCAGTTACTGCAACAAAATGGGCAAGGATTTGCATGTCTCTTGATTGTGATTGTTGGTGTTACGTTTTTAGAAGAGGGTCTGATCTGGCTGGCCCTGGGTCCTGGCTCGGCCTGGCCTGGCTGCATCCGAGACTGAGCCTGAGTCTGAATCTCACCGAGAGATATGCATGCCTAGAATGATATCCCGTTCCCAACAAAGAGAAAGATGCGAAGGATAACGACAGCAGCCACTACCCACGTTCCCTCTTGTCTGGTCTGCTTTTCTCGTCTGACCCGACGAGTACATACTGTACAGCACAAGGCAGCTCCGAGTCCGTGGTCGAATCCAGACTCCATCTCAGCTCAGATCGGTCAACTTCAGCTCAGGCTTGCCACTGCGTTGGTATCTTTGCCTAGTGTTGTCCATCCTACCGTATCGTACTGTAGATTCCCATGCTGACACGGATAAGCCGTGTGCAAAAGACATTCATAACTTGCTTGACCCGCGGTTACCCTCCATACTCTGTTCATCTTCATCTGCTCCTGTCTTGGCTTTGAGAAGCACCTCCTTCCTCTTCCTTTACCTTCCCCCCCTTCCCACACCCTTCCCCCTGGTCGTGTCCCGTGGGCAGATCATCACCTTCGTTTGATCCCTCTGCTTTCTCTTGAACCACCCAACCGCTCGTTATTTCATCGCTGCGTGTGACCTGAAGCCATCTTGTGTCTTCACCTCCACGTGAGCCATGACTTCTGAGAAGCCTGCCTCTCGCTTTATCGAGTCGGGCGTGCTCCAGCCGCCCAGTCCCGTCATGGACTCTGCGACTCTCAAGAGGCTTGAGGCTGGGGATCACGAACCTGCCCCTACTCCTCCTCCTCCTGCTCATGTGCCCTCTGTGATGCAGCAGCAGAAAGCACCAGAATGGACGAGAAGAGCTCCGCCTTCAAGATCTGCGCACAGCTCCTACTCGGGAACACCAGCTGTCATGCAGATTCCCGATGCCACGGCTGCGGATCTACCAGTTGTGAGTAAAACATTTCTCTTCATGGCTTGAACTGTTTCATGCTTGGGATCCAACATCACTGTTACCCTCTTCACCGCCCTTGCTTGTGCTTTACCCGATACGCTGGGTGGCCTGTTGGTCCCCATCGGCCCCTCACTAACAAACAAACAATCGCTTAAGTGATCAACATCGATACTGACTATCGCAGGTGGCCAAGTACATCGCCCGTCGTGCGACACTACTCGGCTGGTTTGATGAGCCTGCCGCTGCTGCCATCACAAGCGGCTGGGCTTCAACATGCATTGCACTCAAGAAGCCAGATGGATCCTACCTGTACAATCCAGATGATCCAAGCCCAGACCTGGCTGCCGCCATCGGTCGCATCAATGAAGCTGCTGTTGTCTCGATGTCGTCTGAAGTGACTAATTCAGTTCTGGATAGCATCAAGCCTGGACAAGGTAGCCTTCTCAATGAAGACACTGGTGCTCGTATCCCCATCGTTGCCAGCTTTGCCGATATTCATGATTCACTCGTGCACCTGACCAGCTCATGCATTGTCGTTCAAGAACGATGTGTACTGATTTGGTCTCACGAGGCCAGAAATGTTCTCAATGTCGCGCACAACGTCGAGAAGCAAATGTTGGCTTTTGTAAGTCTCTTTGTCATGAAAAATTACAGTGCTTGAATCTGACAAATTCGCAGGTTGTTGGTCCCAACATGCCTCGTGGTATGCTTGCGCAGACTGAAGAGCAATCTGAGGAAAACTTCCACACGCCTGTTCGTGGAGCCATTGATGAGCGAAATGAAGTCTACCAGGCCGCTATCAAGGTTGAAGAAGGCGGTGATGACGACGATGCCGATATCGAGAGCAGAGCGCTCAGACGCCCTACTCTCCTTGTCCACTCTTTCAGAATCGGCATTGTCATAATGTTGGTTATTCTGACCCAGAGTGTTGGTATTTCCAAACTCGTCCGCCAATGGTCTTGGGACGGCGACTACAAGCGTTTTGCGTTGGCTGCTGTCGTTCCTCCTCTAATGGTCTTGTCGCTGTTCTTCTTCATCGTTGTCGTCAGTAGTGTCTTCCAGCTTCTCCTCCCCGCTGGAATCTGCCTCAGGAACTCCAAGTTCCACTCTGCCATCAAACCCAACCCCAAGCGATACAAGGACTACCAGCTTCCTCACATCACTGTACAAATGCCTGTCTACAAGGAAGGTCTTCGAGGTGTCATTGTCCCAACCATGGTCTCAGTCATGGCAGCAATCCAGCACTATGAGAACCAAGGTGGCACAGCTTCTGTCTACATCAACGACGATGGTATGCAGTGCATCCAGCCCGAACTCGCAGCCGCGCGCAAGCAGTACTACCGCGAGAACGGCATCGGCTACTGTGCCCGTCTTCCCAACAAGAAGTCCCCCAAGTCTAAGGGCTTCTCTTGGTTCAAGCGCTCTCCTCCCGTTGACCCTGAAGTCGACAACCAAGATGAGAGCTCCCTCTCTCCTCAAGGTCGTGCCAATGCACTTGGATTCGTCCGCAAGGGCAAGTTCAAGAAGGCTAGTAACATGAACTACTGTCTCGCCTTTTCCAACCGTGTTGAGGATGAGATGCTTAGACTCACTGAGCTGGAGTGTCAGAACCGCGGATGCAGCTATGAGGATCTGACTGCTGAGGATGATGACCAGCTTTACGACCAGGCTCTGCAGAACATGGTTGATGCTGATGAGGGCAAGACCTGGGCTGAGGGCAATATCCGTATGGGTGAGATTATTCTTCTTATCGACTGCGACACTCGTGTCCCCATCGACTGTCTTCTTTACGGTGCTCTTGAGATGTACGAGAGCCCTGAAGTCGCTATTCTACAACACGGATCAGGCGTCATGCAAGTCGCCCACAACATTTTCGAGAACGGTATCACCTACTTCACCAACATTGTTTACACGGCTATCAAGTACGGTGTCGGTACCGGTGATGTCGCTCCATTCGTCGGTCATAACGCCTTCCTTCGCTGGAAGGCTGTCCAGAGCGTTGCGTTTGTCGATCCATCTGACAAGGTCACCAAATGGTGGTCCGACTCGCACGTTTCTGAAGATTTTGATATCAGTCTGAGGGTTCAGATGGCTGGTATGATCTGTCGACTCGCTACTTACCACAACGGTGGGTTCGAGGAGGGTGTTTCCCTGACGGTCTATGATGAGCTGAACCGATGGGAGAAGTATGCTTATGGATGCAACGAGCTTGTGTTCCATCCTTTCTACCAGTGGATCTACAAGGGTCCCGTCACTCGACTCTTCCTGCGATTCCTTTGGAGCAGCATGCCAGTGACCAGCAAGGTCTCCATTATCGCCTACATCTTCACCTGTAAGTATTTACATCGTTATGACCATTTGATTCGCATACTGACTTTCTTAGACTACGCCATTGCTGCTGGTTTGCTCCTCACCCTCATCAACTACGTCCTCGTCGGACTGTTCTTCTATGACCTGGACCAATTCTATATGCCCTCATGGGGTATCTGGGTCTCCCTCCTAGTCGTCTTCAACGGTGTCGCCTCGGTCGCATGCAGCATGACGCGACACCGTCTCAAGGAGAAGTCATTCTGGTCTGCCATTCTTGAGGCATGCAAATGGCTTCCCTTCCTCCTTCTCTTCTTTGGTGGTATTAGCATCAACTGTGCCAAAGCCCTCCTCTGCCACGCCTTCTCTATCAATATTGAGTGGGCGTCGACATCCAAGGAGCTGGGCCCTACGGGTATCTACATCGGTCTCAACAAGATGATGCACCGATTCAAGTACACATTCCTTATCTGCTTCATCCTCGCCGGCGGTATGATTTACATGGCTGTTGGTGCGCCCTGGGGCTGGACTATTGCACCTGGACAGTTCTCGTCCGGTACTTTTGCTATCGTGCCGTTGGCTGTCCAGATTTCTTGCGCATTCTGCTTGCCGATCTTCCTCGGCTTGACTTAATCACAAAAAAACGGGAAAACTTATTATTATATGGGAAATTAACGAAATATTAGAAACGAAAATGGAGAACTAATACATATCATGAGAAAATGGACAAATAGTTACTGAACATAACATACATAGAATGATATTAGGGTAGCCTAAGAATGCTCTCATCTAGGCATGGTTTAATACTACTTTATACTTCCATAATATCCTCATACACCTGATTATTCTCGTGACTACTATTTCTTGAATGTGCACGACTTTGATGCTTCCAATTGAAGATATATCAACTGATACTATCCCAAAACGCCCAGTCAATATCCGCAAACTCAAATCCAAAAGGTTGCAAGTCATCTTCCCCAGTCCTTCCTTGCCCAAAGTCGAGCAACGAACTCATCGGCGCATCTTTATCATTCGTATCCTCAACGATGATTCCTTCAGTCTCGGTCAAGATCTCCTCCAGTTGCGATACAAACTCCGGCTTCTCCATGTCAGTCAACCCAGGCTTCTGTCGACACTCATACCAAGTTGCAATAACCGACTTGGCTGCGTGTGAAGTTCTGCGGTCTTCTGACATATCTGTCAATTGATCTGCGACTGCGTATAGCTCGCTCAGTAAGGACCAGGCTGATTGGACCATAGTAACATCTGTTAGGCTTGACATGTCAACCAAAATACCAATAACTGTAGCTGTTAGTATAATATCAAACGTGAAAGGTGCAATACTTACGAGCATACCAAACAAACGAAGCCTCTGCAAGCCAACGAAACTTGTGGAGGAGAGGATTTGCATATGACACAACTTGATACCTCATAGCCTGCATACACGTGTTGAAATGATCAATATTGGCTTGATCATCCCCCCGAGCAGACTGCAGCTTCGCGTCGTGATATTTTCGTAACCGTAGAATATTTACGATTGCTCGTGCTGAGATCTGCAACAATGTATGTAGAGGATTGGTAGGATCACAATACTGAAGAAAATGTTCGTTCAAACTGCTTTCCATCCCATCAACCATCGCAGGACTCAAACATCCAAGCAACGACCCTTCACCCGCAGCTATCTGCTTCGCCTGGGCAAACCGCCGAAAACCGCGCTGTTTCTCCATGATAAAATACGTGAAACAAGTATACGCAAAACTTGTAAGACCAGTCCGTTCTTTAGGCGGGAACTTTGAGCTCGGATCAAGATCCTCATCTTCAATGTTGAGTGGAAGTCTAACGTCCCAGGCTGTACCGAAAGACAAGGGCGTTACTCCATTTTTGAGAGATAGAATCAGTTCGAGATGTTGGAGCTGCCACCAGAGTCTTCGACGATCTTCTGTTTCGATTGGCGAGAGCCCCAGGACTGTCCCGTCGCGGTGGATGCCGAGCTGTTCGGCGCTGCGCGATATTAGTCCGATTAGACTGGAGAGACTGCGGGATGATAAGACGTCAATATTTGCTTTCTAAGAGTTGTTAGTGTTGGTGGGAATAAAACTGGTAGGGAGTACTTACTATGTAGAAACAGAACGCCTTTAGCGTTGCGATACTGTCAATAGCCAGGAGATTCATCCTCGAAAAGGCGATATCACATCTCATGCGACACTCATTCATCAAAAGAGCCCTTGCCCTACCAAACCGCTTCAGACATTCCTTATTCGTCAAAGTCACTGCCGCAAATAATCTTGTCGATAAGATTAACGCTCGCTCGCCATCTTCAAGAGCATTCCACCTTTCTTCATTTGATACCGCTGCTTTCAGGTGAGCCAGTGTCCATTTGAAGTTTATCTTGACAATAGGCTCGACACGCTCCATGAACGTGTCCCAAAGTTTGACAGCTTCTAAGGCAGGCATTTGTAGAGGTAGCGTTTCTGAGGCAACGGAATTATCGCGCCATGGTGAGCCGTTGAATGCATGGGGAAGGAATTTAGCTGGTGATAAAGCTGTGCCTCTAGGATCATTGGAGCTGAATTGTGGTTTCGGTCCTTTGTAAAGTCGCGAGACGTCTATCCACGTCTGCCAACCCTCCCTGCCAACCCCATTAGTCAATCAAGTCCCATGCGATAGAATTATATCTTTTACTTACGACTCTTGGTAAACTCCCTTCCCATCCTGCTGAACAATAACCGGCGTCTGAGCATGACTGCCCTCAGACAAAGGTGTCACACCCAACCTTTCACCATTTTCCGGATCTCCGCCCAAAGATCTCACAATCTCTTCAAGTTTCTTGATGCGATCAAATGGCGAAACATCCGGATACGTACACGTATCATTTTTGCGACGCTTACAATTCGAACAGGGTGGTTCTGATCTATCGCAGCGGACTTTTCGTTTCGCACACGGCTCACATGCTTGAGATCTCATGGTGGTCGGTCTTTGTTCAAATTCCGGCACGATCGACAATTTTGGCCCTGGAGTTGATGATCTATCGTGTTGCTCGATCCATGACGTTGTTGTAATTAAAAGCTCGGGGACCCCGCGAGGTTTTTGAGGGTGAGTCTGGACTAGCTCGGGCTCGGTACCGAGACCGAGATTTTGGAGGTCATGTTTGATTGGCCGATTGGGAAGAATCCTTTGAGATAGGGATCGAAATGTGTAATTGACTTGGAACGGAGAAGAATGTTTTCTTGATATTTAAATTCATCTTCTTTCTCGCATTTGGTTTCTTGTAATTACTATCAATTGCTGTATTCCAAGTTGTGGTGTCTGCTCATAAACTGCCACTCTCGATTCAACAACACCTTCTAACACTATCATCACGCACACTGCCACTAGCAAACTCTCCAGCATGGACGAAAAAGACCACAGAACTTCTGATAGCCCAGAGCGGCCAAGTACTGAAGCAGCCAATCAACACTCAGATACCACAGAAGATGTCAAGACATATCCTCCAAAGAAGGTCGTCCTACCAACCATGGTCGCTCTTTTCCTCGTCTTCTTCCTGGTCGCACTGGTAAGTCATACCGAATCCCACTCCTCCAAACATATACTAACACCATCAAGGACCGAACTATCATTGGTACAGCTATTCCAACTATATCTGCCGAATTCGACAGCTTCGGCGACATAGCCTGGTACGAATCTGCCTTCCTCCTGCCTCTCTGTGTCTTCCAGCTGTCCTTTGGTCTCGTCTTCAAATACTATTCCACCAAATGGGTTCTCTTTATTCTTACCGCCATATTCGAAATCGGATCTATCGTCTGTGCTGCGGCGCCCAACTCGAATGCTTTGATCGTTGGACGAGCCATCACAGGCATTGGTGGCGCTGGTATTGGATCTGGTGTGTTTATCTACATAACACTCTTGTTTCCTCTTGAGGACCGACCAAAGTATCTTGGATCTTTGGGCTCTGCCTTTGGAATCTCTTCGATCTTGGGTCCTATTCTAGGAGGCTATCTTACCTCGGTCAGCTGGCGTTGGTGCTTCTGGATCAATGTTCCCATCGGTGGTCTTTCTTTGATCTTGCTGTTCATTCTTGCTCCCAACAGACCATCACCTGCTAAGCCGGCCGACACATGGCGTCAGAGGTTCTTGGATCTTGATCCGATCGGCTTCTTGCTCGTTGCTGGCGCGATCGTTTGTCTCCTGTTTGCCCTCGAGTTTGGTAAAGAGGAGCAACAATGGTCCAGTGGCCGTGTCATTGCTCTCTTCGTCGTCTTCGCCGTCCTATTCCTCGCCTTTGCTGGATATCAAGCATGGAGAAAAGAAAAGGCTACGGTCCCACCCAGAATCATTTTCAAGAGGACAGTTCTGGCTTCTTGTCTTCTCAATTTCACCATCGGTTCTGTTCTGGTGATATACGCCTTTTACATCCCTGTGTGGTTCCAGGTTGTTAAGGGCAAATCTCCCGAGGGTTCTGGCATTGCTCTACTGCCGCTCCTGCTCAGCAATGTCTTGTTTGTCATCGTCAGTGGAATTTTAGTTAGTGCTGTTGGGTACTTCACTCCATTCTCTATCGCTGGGGGTGCCATTCTTGTCATTGGCGCTGCTCTTATTTCTACTTGGACTGCGGATGTTGGCCAAGGTAAATGGATTGGATATCAGGTATGCTTCCGCGGCAGAAGCCTTCGGTGCATTA
Organism: Fusarium tanahbumbuense; assembly: GCA_012977735.1. Classification (NCBI taxonomy): domain Eukaryota; kingdom Fungi; phylum Ascomycota; class Sordariomycetes; order Hypocreales; family Nectriaceae; genus Fusarium; species Fusarium tanahbumbuense. The sequence continues at coordinate 133,135 of JAALXH010000199.1, forward strand.
CTGACAAATTTGCAGATCATCACTGGCGCAGGCATGGGCCTCACCCTTCAACAACCAGCCATCGCCATCCAAACCGTGCTCTCGGAAAGTGACGCTACAATTGGTCTCTCCATCCTCAGTTTCGTCGGCTTTCTCGGAGGTACAGTATTCATCACTGTAGCCCAGACTCTACTCCAAGGACAGCTGGAGAGCAAGATCACGAAATATGACCCAGACATCGACGCCAGTCAACTTAGCAACAGTGGAGCTGCAAGCATCAGAAAACTTGTGTCGGGAGATAAGGTGGATCTTGTGTTGAAGGCGTATAATGACTCGATGAGGTCTATCTGGTACCTTGGCCTTGCTATGGGTGCGGCTGCCTTCATTGTATCTTTTGGATTGGAGTGGAAGAATGTCAAGGCGGCCAAGAACAAGTCGTCTTCTAAGGCTTAGTGCACCGCAATAAAATGACTTATGTAGATGTTAGCAGGTAGCACGAAGTGACCAAATAGAGTTCCTCGTTTCTGACGACCAAGTCTTCTGATGCAGGGGCCCTCCCCATTGTGCAACCCCCGAGTTGGTTCGAATTTTGGCTGCGACCTTGCATTCTCCTGGATGTCGTGTAACGAACAGTGGTTATAATGTTAACTTGAGCCTTGAACAAGCACATACGACCAAAGGTAGTGGAAAATACGGGATCCCGTCCGCTCTCCCATAGTCAAGCCACTAACCGGCGGATTAGTAGTTGGGTCGGTGACGACCAGCGAATCCCCGCTGTTGTATGT
>JAALXH010000200.1:0-39387 GCA_012977735.1 Fusarium tanahbumbuense
CACATACGACCACAGCCCTTGGAGAATACGGGATCCCGTCCGCTCTCCCATAGTCAAGCCGAGGAGCGGTGAATTAGTACTCGGGTCGGTGACGACCGGGGAATCCTCACTGTTGTATGTTTTTCATTTTTGGGTTTTTGAGGTTTTTGCTAGTATAAGACGCTGTCTACTAGTATCTAGACTCTTGGTAGAGCTTCTATCGCCCATAATCTGCCAATGCGACAGCATGGAAGTTATGGTTATGTAGACTCGGGCAACTAGGCCAAGGAAGATCACCGAGTAACACGATCAAACCGGACTGCCAATGATTGCGACAGTGCATGATGATATTTTCTTAGTTACTGTGGCAGATCATATCCTTCGTGTCAAACCTCTCTCTAATTAGATTTACATCACGTGTGAAATTGCAAGATCGATTCCTTCGCTTGCTGTTAATTGACATGGATGATCTGATATTTGCCGCATCTGATTGGTTGGCTAAGTGCCTTCCATAAGTTTAGCGAACATTCCATCCGTCTCCACTTATGACATCCTCCTATTCCGCGTATTCCATGAGTTGTCTCTTGTCATCAACAACTTCCTGTCACCATCGCTAATGCCTCGCAAAGGGAGTCGAAAGGTTCGATCCGGATGTTTGACCTGTAAAGCCCGCAAAATAAAATGTGACGAGACGAAGCCAGCGTGCCTGCGATGCGTCAACGCCGGACGGGTATGCCAAGGACTGGATTTCACGTCATCTCGTCTTGAGCTCGTGCAACCGAGGCATCATGTTCTCGGGGATCCGGCGAGCAACGAATCGAGAGCTATCGAGTTCTTTTGCAAAGTTGCTGCTCCATCGCTATCAGGACCTATCGACCCTTACTTTTGGACGCACATCGTCCTGCAGTTTGCTGAGCATGAACCTGCCGTCAGGCACTCTATCATGACGATCAGCTCTCTGTTTGAAAACCGCCAGCGTCATGATAGTTATTCGATTTCTGCAGGTCAAAGAAATGTCGTGGCTCTGAAGCATTATAATGCGGCTATTAGGGAACTCCGAGGTGCTCAAAACCCGGACTTGGTACTGACGTTGTTGACATGCCTTCTGTTTGTATGCATCGAGGTTCTGCATTCAAATGGAGATGTTGCTATTCAACATTGTTATCATGGAATTAATCTGCTCGGCACTTGCGATCCACCAAAGTGGGCACTATACTATCTGATGCCGATATTTAGGAGACTCAGCATCTTACCCTTTTACTTTGGCGATTCACAACCTTTGGCTGATTGTCCTGCATTAACACAACCGGCTGCAACGGTCGATACCATATTCTCGTCGTATTTCGAAGCCCAGGTTTCGATAGATGCGATTTACAACTTGACCATACAACTTTTTCGAAATACCGGAGAGTATCGTCTTGGCAAAATGCGACATAAGCCGGACCCACCCGAGATATTCATCGAGCAAGAAAAGATTCATGGCCACCTGGCTCAGTGGAAGTCTGCATTCGAGAGATTCGAGTCCGAAACGTCAATCGAGCTCAACTCAACAACGAAAAATTCGCGGATATGGCCGCTTCAACAATATCATGTCTGCATGGCTCTTTCGACTGTAATCGTCTCAACAGACGAAACTGATTACGATGTGTTTATCCCGAATTTCAAAGAAATGGTCAAGGGTGCTGGCGAGCTCGCTGGACTGCGGACTAGACCGACGACGTCTGAATTTCATTTCGAGATGGGATTCGCGCCGTTTCTGTTCTTCGTGGCCATCAAATGTCGAGATTTCGAAACACGGATTGAGGCGTTGCGGCTGATGGGTGTTCTCTGTGCTGCGCAAGAGAGTCTATGGAATAGCCGTACGCTGCAAGTCGTCGCGCAGCGGATAATCGATCTCGAACACGGCGTCACAACGCAATTTTCGGGAAGGTCCACGCAGTATAACACTTTGCCCCCGGACGAGAATAGAGTTCGACATTTCGTTGTTGGGCCTATAAAAGTTGGGCCCGATGGCGTTGTTGGACGAGAGATATCGATGTACATGCCGTCGGAAAATGGCGGCATATACATCAAACGTGAGATATTCTCCATGAAGAGACTAGGCGAATCTCTTGATATCGAAGGATCACCAGGTGTTTTTGCCGTCGACCTTGCTACACAGAAGTTATTGATGACGGCGCTGGAGGATACTAATCTCTCATCGTCGTGAGCGCTTTTCTTCCAAGCCCGATATAGTCCGAATTGAAACCCAGAAGCGGCGACTCAGATGGGCAGCAAGTCCAGGCATTCTGTTGCTGTAGTGTAGAGGCCAATACTGCCTGCTATTATTGCTGCCTTCCCACGAGCTATCGACCCTCGAGTTACAGATTTGGTCATAGTCTGCTGCCTGCCCATAATGGAGTTTCTGGGAATTTGGAAAGAAAGAATTAATATTGTAATAAACACTTAGGCCATGTTCTTCAAAGTTGAAAGAGATTTGATACACGAAACGCCGAATTTATTGATTTTACCGTTAATCTAGACTTTCATGAGTCATTATTCCGAAACTTCAAATGCACATTCCCGAGTGGTTCCCTTTCAATGCGTCTTCCCCAGAATAGCCCATCGAACTTGGCCACCAATAGACTCATCATCTATTGGAAATCGTTGGGCCAGCACTTCTCCTTGGGCCACAGCTTGGCATCGTGTGTCGAGGCGTGAACCTCAAGCTGGAGCTTGTTGGTGTTGACAATCTCCTTGCGGCAGTTTTGGCACTTGATACGTTAGTTCGCTTCTTTTTGCTCGTGAGACAAATCACATACAATAGAGGTGGGCTTGGGAGCCTTGACGGGAAGACCGTTGGCCTTGACGGGAGCGCGAGTTCCAGCAGCATCCGCCTTCTTGCTGAAAGAAATGTCAATAAGATGTCCTAGAATAATGATGATAAGGATTCCTGGCTTACTGCTCCTTGTTTCTTCGGTCCTTCTTGCTGATAGGCATCTTGAATGAGTTTGGTGGTGTGTTGTTGAAGGGTGAAAAAAAGGTCGATGGTCTGAATTTCAGGGTCCTGTTCTGGTGGGGGAAAGTATGAGAAAAATCTCTCCAGGCGTGATGGGGTGGAGAGTCTGGCGCGAACGTGTGGCCCACTAAAGTGTTTGCCGAGGAATTAGTCAGCCCATAGAAGGCCTAGAGCGGTCGATGAGAGACCCACTTGATCGTTATCATCCATCACGATTTGCAGAGCAGATAAAGGCCTGAGTATGGGATATAAGAGATTGTATTTCAAAAAGAATTCTAAATAAAGTCGTCTCCTTATGATAGCTTAGACAAGTGCCTAGACTTTTGTTTCTTTGCCCTAGGTCTAACAGGATAATTCTTGCTCATAAGTAATGAACGATTCCATCCAACAGGTGGTATCAAACGCTATTCAAAACAAAGAGTAACCGTGAATAGTAACACAAACCGCTGTCTTTTTTTTTTTTTTTTTTTGTCTTTTCTGTTTCTGGGTTGTTGCATCGATTGCATTTGTCGATGGTGGTTGGTTATACATTCGGTCGTATAAAGTTCGATCAAGACTCCTCTCTCAGATGGGAGCCGATCTTGTCCTCAAAGATGGCAGAAATCATGAACTTTTTGACGCGCTCTCGAAGTCTCTCTCTTTCCAACCTCTTCTGGAGCACTTCCATGTATCCGTCCAGGTCCTCCTGACTAATCTCATTGTGGTTTCGGTCCAGATCAGGTTCCTCCTTGGAAGAATCGTTTGAGAAAGGCGAGGAAAAGCAGCTGACTGGTATACCAAGAGGCTTAATATCAGAATGACCTGTCTTCTTGAGCTCATCCATCCTCTCGTACAGGGATTCTGTGAATTCGTCCATCTCCGTCTTGCTCAACGTATCGAGGAAGAGATGCAGGTTCACCCCAGGTATGCGACGATCAGCGCTAGGGCTGCGACGATCCAGACTGGGGCTGCGATGATTGCGGCTGGAGGAGGTGCGAGTCTTTCGCTTTCGCTTCTTGATACCAGGACTGTTTGGGGTGAGTCTTGTTGGCTTCACATAGATGGTGGAAGACGGAGGATTATTGGGAGGAGCAACAAGACCGGCCCGGGTGGGTTCGGTGAAGGGAATCGTGTGTGGGTTAGAGATGGGAAGGGTGCCCGTGAACGACATCTTGAAGAAGTTGATACTGTTGTGATGTTGCAGTATGAATAGATTGTCAAGTGTTGAGTGCTGAGTATAGACTGTACAGAAGTTGATACTGTTGTGTTGGTACAGTATAGACGGAGTGAGAAGTGTAGAGATGTAAATACTGTTGTGGTGTTACAGTATAGACAGGATGCTATGTGTAGGCAGGTATGAGTAACCAAGCAATAGCGACTAAGCGTAGATGAGCGATGTTGTGAGTGGGAAGGAGGAACCAGAGAATAGTGAGGGGACAACGGACATTTTATACCCTTCAAGGTGATTTCATTTCTGCCTCGAAGAAAGTCTATTGTAGAATATGCTTCGAAAAGTTTTCCAAATAATGCTCGCAGCTCTCAACAATGTGCGAAAGTACCATTAGATGCCTAACTTTCGAAAGTGTGCTCATAAGAATGATCTACGATAAAGATGACCCTACGCACCTGCTTTGTGGATGGTGCCCATAGGGATAATGTTAGAAGGACGGTGCTGGTACGGGATATCAGTAGACAAGTCACAGAAGTCCAAGTCTCTATGCTCATACAAGACTTCACTGATCAACTATATACAGACAAGAGGATTGTTCAAACAAGTGTTTACACGTCCCCGAACTAGGCTATGAAGCCATAGGTAGTTAGGCAGATTCCATAACTTCAAAGGCCCGATAATCACACTTCCTCAGCGGATTCTGGTATATTCGTCACGAATGTCATCAAGTTCTCCTGTTCGAATAGTCACAGAAGGAAGACAATTAAACTTCCTACTCTGCAACGATTAACCTCCGCAGTAATTGCCTTTAAAGAAGGTGTCAAAACTGTGAAGACTGTATTTGCAGTCTTTTAAGTTCGTAGGATGCAGATATCGGCTGTCAGATTTCAAGATTGACTTTGCTCTATTGGTCACGAAGTTTCGCAAATTTTCTTGCTCTATCAAACTGTGTTCAACATAGGCAGGTCCTCAGAAATTCCCATCACCTCATATGACGCTTGAATCAATACTAGGGTCGTCTTTCCCCATCACAGGCAGTAAAGAGTTTGATTCAGGAATGACGGGCAATGTATTGAATGTTCTGACCCGGGTCTGATCAGTCGAGCTTTGACTTTGTAGATTTCTATGTGTTTCCATGGCTACCTACCAGATCGCGATATAGGCCTTGATAATTGTTCGATGATTCTGCTAATCTCTCAATCTTATCGCGCTTGTTTTATTGAGGACTCGGCCTTCGGAATCCATAGTTTGTGCATTGAGTATGTAATCAGCCCAGCCTACATAAGCGGCGATCTCCACAATGCCTTCCCAACAACTGTGCAACCGTAACCTCGACCTCAACTTCCCCTCTTCAATTGCATCTAAACATGGCTCTGAAATCCATTTTTGTAAGGAATCATGTACTTAATCTCTCAAATGAAGCTTACCATTGAGTCCAGGCAATTTTGGCCCTTGGGCTGTTCGCTTCTTTCGTCTCCGAGAGAATCAATTTGTTGAAGACGTTCTATCAGAATACGCCGGCACGTGTCACCAACATCAACAACATTGGTCGTCACGAAGTCAAATTCGAGGATAGTATCAGAAGTTGCGAAGATGTTTTGCTTATTGAGAACCATCATTTGGCAATTCTTGCATGTGATGCTGGCCGGGAACGCTGGAATACTGTCATGGTGCGTACCGGCCCTTCCGTGACAAGCGGTCACTAACAATTGAAGGGTGTCTTTGCTGGCAACGTTAGTGAGAACGCAGGTCTTTGGGCCTATGACTACGAAAATGTTGGAAGCCCTGATGGGGAGTCCCTCAAGCCAATTGCCCTCGACGGGTTCCTTCACGCCAACGACTTCCACACGCTAGGACTGGCCTTTGACCAACAGACGTCCAATCTTTTCGTGACAAACCACGCCCAGGCGGGATCGCGGATCGAAATGTTCAAGTTCGACATCGGATCGTTGACGGCTCGTTACATCCAAACAATTGAGCATCCGCTCATTCACGGACCCAACTCAATTGCCCTCATCAACGGCCATGAGTTTTACGTTAGTAACGACCACTACATCACCAAGAAACAGTCAATCCTTATTCCCAACCTCGAGACATACCTCGGCACTCCCAGTGGCACGATTGTCCACGTATCTCTCGAAGAATCGCAAGCCCAAGCCAAAGTTGTCGCTTGGGTTCCCTTCGCAAACGGCATCGAGATCCTGAACAGTTCAACCGTCGCTGTGGCGTCTTCCTCCCGGGCAGCCGTTTATCTCTTCAGAACGCCCGACCCCACAACATTGGAGTTCAATTCCATGATCAAATTGCCTTTTCTCCCGGACAATCTTTCTGGATCCGGTGACAAATTGATGATTGCGGGTCATGGGCATATGCCTTCTTTGGTCAAGTTCACGCACTTGCGACGTATATGCAACGAGCCTGACGAGTATGAACGCGCGGATGCAAAGACCAAAGAGCTCTGCGAAACGTCAAAGGCGGTGTCTTGGACTGCTGAGTGGAGTGAAAGCGAGGGTCTGAAGAATCTCTATGTTGACACGGAATATCCTTCCAGCTCAACCGTTGTCAAAGATTCTGGTAGGGGAGTCGGTATCATCACTGGTCTTTATGCTAAAGGCATCCTGGTGTGGAGGGGTTAATTGAAGAAGTTGAAGCAGAGGGTCACAACTTACTCGCATGTACGTGTAAGCTATACAGGAGAGTTGAGATACAAATCCGCGACATGATTTGGACTTGGATAACATTGTTCGCGAACGATAATTGGAGAGCTGAATAGAATGGTAAAAGTGATGGATGTTTATTGGTCACTGTCTAACTATGAAGAGAGTGAGAAGACTGCTCCGGCTGTACGTTCAAATACTAGTACCAACACAACCAACACTTCGTTAACGTAGATCCTGTCCTGTAGCCAACCCAGTAGAGCAACTTCATTCTGAGGATGCAAACAAACGGATACCCGATAGATCGCTCAAGATCGTTTCTCAATTGATTGAGACCTCGCTACGCTCGAGTTCGGTATCTTACCTGCTTGGAGATGATTCACGCTTAGCTGGCAGCTTTTCTAGACCTCGTCAACGTGACTTGGCTCCCTTGCACTCTGTCAAGGGCACTGAACGGGCGCGGCGATCGTCTTGGCTTCGAAGTTGGGGGACTCATTCGGAGTTGGCCACTGATATCCTATCTCAAAGCTCGTACCGTGAACTAGTTGCTGTGGGTAGATTGTCAGTTCACATCCTTACTGGAACTTCGATATGGGGAATACTTATCTGTCGGTGGTAAGACAACGACTGTGCGTCGCACGTCTCCTATATTGCCTGCAGCCTTTACAAAAAGACCAGGTCCCCGGGCGACACCGCGTGGAGGTTATAGGAGTCCGATTTCATCGCCCTTCCCCAACTTGCTCCGTTTCCGAAACTTGTCGGGGCGCCCTCAAGGTTCAACAGCAGTACAAATACTGCATGCGTCGCCCTGAGGGTCTTTCCAAGATATTCATAACAAGTGCTTAACAGCCAGATTGATATGAAACCTTGACCACTGGACCAGCCCGAAGGTGGTTCTCGAAACTGAAAGCATCTAGACGAAACAAGACTGCCTCGCAACGATCACCCTAAGGTCGCAGTGGATTTTCTTCAAGATCCGTACGGCATCGACGTTCTCTTGCCCGGCACCGTAGAACCTTGGCCACTATGAAGTGGACCCCCAAGAGTATCAGTCAACAGTCCTCTGGGTCTTTAGGCATCTCTCGCTGACATCACTCGACCACCTCCCAACTCCCAGAGTCAGTTATCAGGTGGCATCCATTTGCCTGAGGTATTTCACTCTGCAAAGGACCGCGCTACTCGACTCCAGCGTCGCAGCGGAGGAGGACCCGCGGAAGGGGGGAATTTCAAGGATCACACTGTAGCCTGGCTACTTGGAGTTCCTTGACCATTAGAACAGGCTGTATCCGCATAACGAAACAGATCTGATAATGGATTTTCTCGAAAACCACCAAGGTGAACAGGAGGACTCAATCCAACCGTAGACCTGGTAGCCTCCGGCAACGGCCAACCTTCGGCGGTCTGGCCTGCATAGTCTTCTTGGTCTGTCTTGTCCAGTTCGTCTCTGGCAGCTTGTCTTATCTGGCTTGGCATCTCGTGCTAGCTCAGGACGGCCGACGGACTTTCTGGTTGACATTTCCGTTGACTTCTTGATTTCGGCCTTTGTAAGGGCCATATTCATCTCTGTCTTGCGATAGAGAAACATCTTGCCTGATCGATCGGCAGTTGATGTTGAAGTGTTTGTCCGACTTGTCGGATTTGGAATCACAGCGGCTGTTCGCACAGCTGATGTGTATCCGTGTGTAAGACCGTGGCCTCGAACCTGGTAAGGTCGCGCCTTTGGTCTGCGGCTTTGGGCTGAGATAGCTCAATAAGCCTGCAATTTCAGGGCCTCTAGCGATGAGCGTCTCATGCTTTGAGGGTGAAATAAATGAAGTACACGTAGAGTTGCATGCTATGCAATACGAGACTTTTCTGCTATGCTCAGCGAGGTCGGCCAGCTTTCGCATGGCCTGAGGATCATTAGTTGAGGTGTAGAAGGTTGGGTCAAATTAAACTTACGTTCCACGCTTCAGCATTGCGAGTGCTGTCCATGAGAGTCGAGTGGTGTCACTCATCACTTAGGACTAATGGCTTCCTTGGGCTGAAACTGGGAGTTCCAGTGGGCGGGAAGATCTGGATGACTTTGGCGGGAAAGGCTTTGGGGGAGAAGAAACGAGGCGTCAGAGTTCGAATGAGTTGGTTGAAGGCATCGAAATGCGTGGTCGCAGTCGTAGGTCGAGTGGTGTCAAGATCTCCTTGCGAAGGGTTCTGTTTCCCACATCAGCATTTCAAACCGCAGAAACTCACCACAACCAGATGCAAAGCATCAATGATGGTGTTGAAGGATGAAGAGAGGAAAGAAAATTCGAGAGAAGAAATTCTCCTCTCTTATTCTGCGGGGGGGCGAGACAGTGACTGCTCGCGTGGGCAAGATAACAGGCACCACTCGGTGACTGGTAGGTGCTGACAGCTGCGCGGCACTGTCACTGTCACTGTTACTGTTACTGTTACTGTTACTGTTACTGTTACTGTTACTGTCACTGCCCGTCACTTCACTTCCGGAGCAAACGTTCCTACGAAGGTGAATTCACACATTTGCTTGGCCTTGGTTCTTAATAAACCCTCAGGCAACAACATTCGCATTGTTCTACTCGTGCCAAGCAAAACGGGCTGCCTTAGGTACCTATAGTACCTAGGTACAATGTATAGGGAGTTGTGAGGGGTGTTCGAAGTAGGTACGCGGTGTCTTTGGCAGCTACCTCTGTTCGTGAGAACACAAACCATATCACATGAATAAACCTTCGAAGACAGGTAGTCATAGAAATCTTCTCATTACAATCATACACATCCCTCATACACATCAAGTGTATCCAAGCACGTTTCTCGATTCCTCCAGCGCCTAAAACAAATGGCACCAATTAGCAAATTTATCAATCTCGCCCCCTGTCCCTTCGCGTTCTTCTTCTCCTAATCAAGTTTCGCATGCTCTCTATCGCTCCATTTACAAGGACCTTGTTTTGTGCCTCGGGTGCCTCGGACGCTGTCCCATCTCCGGTATTCGGCATCGCACCCAACATTGACCACTCTACCTCTTCAACTCGAGGTCCAGAACCAGAAGATCTGGGATAGATCTGCTCGTCACAGCTGGACGGTGGTGTCAGGATACTGCTATCCATGGCTTCCAGTTCAAATGGTCCGGTTATAGTGTCTGCCGCCAGTTCGACGGGCGATCCTGGTGACATAGCGCCGGTGGCTGCGAGTTCATGCCTTGTGGACCGACTGCTTGACGACTGTGAGTTTCTCTCACTATCACAGGTTCTCACAAACCTTCTTCCTGGATTTGGAGAAACCATCGTGTTAATCTCAGCCTCGCTGTATGTTCTAGCCTTGAGGTTTCTGTACAGGCCTTCATGAACCACTAGCTTTCCTCGACTGTTCCTATATGTGGCTTGTGCACCATGGTTCACCAGCATCTCAAATATATGTTCTCTGTCTTTGTTTTTTGTCAGTTTCCCTTTTCCCTTATACTCGTTTGGGGCGCATGTGATCATCAGCGGCGTTTCGCTCAAGCCGGTGACGAGATTGGCATCTGCTCCTCCTTCTAGGAGAAGCCTAACCATCCCTGGGTTTCCTTTTTCGCACGCCTTATGGAGAGCTGTAGATCCATATGCATCAAGTGAGTCTATGTGAACCAGCTTGAGATTTCGCACTTCCTCTTCCGTTGGCGTACGATGTATGGGCTTCTTGATCTCTTCGAGGAGCAACTTCAATGTCGTTTCGTTTTCACATAAGTGTAGTGGTGTCTCTCCTTTACCATTCCATACGTGGACCAAGTCACTGACTCTTAACAGTTCTTTCAGCGCTGTATGGTTTGAGAGTTGAACCGCCACAAGTAGAGGCGTGTCACCGTACTTGTCCGGTGTCGCGTGGTCCGCTGCAAGCATCAGTTGATGAAAAATCTCTGGTTGGATATCCATGTCTGAAGCTGCCTTGTGAAGTACTGTGCTGGCAGAGCTCTCCTCGCTTATGCAAACAATGCCTTGGCCCTCCACAGCTTGAGCCCCGTGTTGGTTGCACCACTCGATCGTTGTTGCAAGGGCATTAGGTTCTGAAGTAGGGTCATAATGCAAGTGCTTGAATAGTATTCTCTTGAAAGCAACGAGATTGCCCCCTTGCCCCAAACACTCGTATTGTTCGCATACCACCCGGAATATCAACTGTATCCTATTTTTATCTTGGTCACTGGTCCTTGACAAATAACCATCGAGTGATGATCGCAGAAGCTCTATCGCTCCTTCAGGGTAGCGTAGTTCAGCACATAGCAAACCCGCTGCCTCTTTTTGCTCGTGGCCAAGATCTGACTCAGCGCTGAAGCCAGGCTGCTCAAGAAGCTGATCTTTGAGACTCTTCAACCTTTCGAAAGCGAGTGCTCCGTATGACTTCGAATGGGGTGTACAGGCTTCAAGAATTCGGACATACAGAATCTCTATATCCACCAAGTCGACGTCACGGATGCCAGTTTTGTCCATTTCTCCTATATGCTCCATTGCTTCGTCGTGTGCTTTCTTCGCACTCAATGGTAGCCCGTTGTTATACATTCGTTCCGATCGAGAGACAGCAGCTTCGAACCGGTATCTCAACTCGATGGGACTAATTACTGAGACCCGCCGTGGCGCTTCGTTGCCATTGAGCGCACTTGACGTTGTTGATAAGGTGGTATTGAGCGCAGGGTCCGGTAAATCACGTTGAGCTTCCATGTCAACCAGTTCATACAGCGCTTCTCTCCAATTATCCAAGTCAGGCTTTTCGTCATCGTCTAGTTTCTCTGGGTTCTGGTCTGAAACGCCCTCAAGCAAATGTCTGGCCGAGAGGCCTTCACGACCAGAGACCGCCGCAGGCGGGGAGTCTGATCTTAAAATTGTTAGAGACCTATAGATTGGTAACGGCAATGAACTCACAAGGACAGGGCCTGGGCGCTTAGATGGAAGATCTGGACATTGCGACTAACTCTCTCGAGTAGGTCTTGATCTTCCTCAAGTTTCTGTCGGAGCGCGTTCAAGTATCTGTTACCGCTGTTTTCTTTGGGTATCTTTTTTTCCAATATGGCAAGGTCCTTTGCAAAGTCGTCCATGAACTTCTTAATGGCTTTGCAGAGGTTCTGCTCTTGCGCCGTCAAGTCAGCTTGCCTAGCTCGGATTCTCTTATCCATCAAACTCAGGGACTCTTTCAACACTCCTCCCACCACCTTCCAGTGTTGCTCATTTCGCGGGCCATTCTTGATGGCTTTGATGGCTTTGTCAATCTTTCTCCATGTTGCAAGTCCGGCGACGACAAAACTCAGGATGGCTGAGGCAAGCTCTGCCATTTTGGAGACAGAAAGATCATGTCGATTCTGTTCGTGTCTTGTAAGTGAGTTTGTCAGACGAAAGTCTTGATTGCGTGCTTGAAACGAAGCAATATGTTAAAAGAATGACGCATGTGTTGGCCTCGATATGCACTGCCCCCCGCTTGTGAAATCAGGCTGTGAGCCAAGGCCGTTGTCTCTCATCTGTGACACGCCTTCGTCAGATGATCCTCGCAGCCAATCCCAGACAATTAAGTGGCTCAATCTACCAACAAAGCGCTCGGTCCATTTCCTTTTTCGAAGAATCGGGCGGGAAACCTCTTTCTGATACAAGATTGGGGTTGGGCAACCACATTTCAACCCCTTCAGAGTAGTTCGTAAACCAGTCGTCGTAAGCTGGAGATCAGGCTCTTGTCTGTTCGTACTTCACGTATCCTGTGCGACTAAGGCAACCAAGGCGACTTCTTTTCTCCAGAAGCAACGTTTTCCTCGACTTCTTTCTCAGCCTGGACAACACCCTGCAGCATGCTGTCCCTGTGTTTCGCCGCATGGACAGGGACTCGGGGTTCAGCCGGACAGGGATCCCATCAATGACATGATTTGCAAAACATTTATTGGGGCTGAAATAAACTTCCCCATGGGGTTCTTCCCAGAGTGGCAATTTGGCCCGCTGGTTTTTGTAGTACTTCTGTAATTTCGTCGTGATGGTTCTGTGATACGTATAACTACCTACCTACCTAGTGATGGTTCGCAGTGCTTACTATGGTTCGCCCACAGCAGTACGTTACACACAACTTCGTGATTCTGCCTTGTTCTTCCTGCATAGTCCTTGTCCGAGACCATGTTGGTCGTTTCAGCCATTATGCAGAAGTCCTGAACTTACAATCAGAGTAGCAACGAGGCTCCACGGGGTTCCGTCTTCCTGATCTCCCTTATGTGTCGGCGTCAGGAACGCTCCTTCTCAATGATTCACCTCTCAACGACATAGGGCAGTCGCACCTTCCATCGCGAATATGTCTGCAAGCGAAGATCAAACAACTCAGAATGTTGGGCTCGGACAACGACTTAATGGATTCCTTGAAAGGCAGATCCACGAGCGTGACGAGTTCGGTAATTCACTGGGTATGTAGGGCCTATGGCACCATCGAATCTTTGCTTGTTTTGCGCTTCTTCTGCTAATATTTGCTAGCCGGCGTGTCAGAACCTGTCCTCCGGAAAGCAATCGACACTCTCTGTAGCGAGCTTCCATTTCTTGACCGTAGCGAAGTTGAACGAGCAGCCGAAGTCTCCAAGAATGGAAACTACTACTATCGCTTGTCCAGAGAATACATTCAAAACCCTAATCCAGTCGTCAACCTCGAACAATATGAGAAGGATAGCCTCATAGCAGAACGAGAAAGACTCTTCAGCCAACGTGGTATGCTCAGCATCATCTGTACTGTATCACTCGCTGCATTTCTTCAGGGCCATGTTCAGTCTTCAATCAATGCTATGAGTCTCTTCGTTGAGACCATCGGCATCGATATCAGGGACGGTGATGGCCATGAAGGCAGAGCTGGAGATACTGCGGAGTGGCAGCTTGGTGCCATGAATGCGATACCATTTCTCACTGCTGCATTCCCCGGTGCCGCACTATCGCTCCCTGTCAATTACTGCCTCGGGCGGCGAGGAGCTCTAGGCCTCTCAGCTGTACTCATCATCGCCAGCTCAATAGGCTCCGGCTTTGCTGAGACATGGCAGCAGGTCCTTGGTGCTAGAGTCGTTGGTGGAGTAGGTGAGTGAAGTACTCGACCTTCACATGTAAATTACTGACATTCAACAGCCATGGGCATCAAGGCAGTCAGCGCCCCTATCCTGGCTTCCGAGACAGCAGTTGGCTACTGGAGAGGCTCAACGATACTCGCATGGCAGCTTTGGTAAGTTTCTCTTTTCGCCAATGCGGGTTTTCCATAGCTGATATCATGTATTTCAGGGTCGCATGTGGTATCATGATTGGATTTGTCGTCAACTTCATAATTGCCGCTGGAACCACCACTCTGGAAGGCGACCCAAACCCAGAGGTCAACCTACACGGTGGTAGGTACCACGCATTACAGTGGATAGCTGCGGCGCCCGCTATTCCGTCTCTGTTACTCCTCATTGCTGTCTGCTATTGTTACGAAAGTCCTCGATTCTACATGCGACCTGGTACGCCCAATTACAATCTCAACCGCGCATTCGACATTCTGCTGCAAGTCCGAAAAACAAGAGCAAGTCCAGTCTCTTCACCACAGCCCCTTCTCTTGCTAACCTCTTTACAGCTCCAGGCCACCCGTGATCTCTTCCTGATATGGTGGTCCACTCAAAATGAGGAGGGTCATGTTCTTGGAAAGGAGCCACACAAGAACCGTGATGGGGACTCTAGATACCCCGAACACCACGGCAGTCCAGATCCAGATGGTCCCAACAACAACAAAACATCTAAATCTGGATTGACATATTCATCCCTCATCCAGGTTGTCTTACAGCTCTCGGCGGATCAGTTCAAGCCTTTGTTTACAAGTCGACGACTTAGAAATGCCCTATGAAGCAGCAGTACTGTTGCTCTCGCACAGCAGCTATGTGGAAGTAAGGCATGTCTTTAATTCTCGTTGACGAAGCTAACCAGCGTTTGCAGTTAATGTGTTTGCATTCTATTCGAGTAAGCCACAGACTCTACTTCTTCTTGGTCATTATTGACAGGCTCTCAGATGGGATCTTTAGCAACTACGGTGTCAAAACAAGTATGGGCTACAGCTTTGGCTTTGGTAAGTGTCTTGCCACCATTCGGTGCCGACAATACCTGACCAAAATAGGTTGTGTCAACTTCTTCTTTGGATTGCTAGCAATGAGGTCGGTACCTCCCACCAATGGTCGATCGATTCATACCGCTAAACACAAGACAGGTCCATCGACATCATCGGGCGACGTCGCTGGCTGTTGTCGACGCTACCTATAATGAGTCTATTCCTCATGGCAGCGGCAGTGTCATATGCTATAGGGCCACAGGATCCTACCGGAGACCCGAAAGCAAACACACCAGCTTCAATCGCTGGCATCATTTTTATTTATTGTAGGCAGCATCATACCTGTGGTAAAGCTGCAAGCTGACATTTCGTAGTGTTTGCTGCTGTTTATAGTCCAGGCTTAGGACCGATCCCGTTCACTCTAGCTTCTGAGAGGTTTGTCACAGATGTCTCGTATTTCATTTTACAATCACTGACATGTGTAGCTTCCCTCTAAAGAACCGAGAAGCAGTATGCCGTACCAATACCTATAAGACGAGAAGAAGTTACTGACATTCGACTTTTTAGGGAGCATCAATCGCAATCTCTATCAACCTGTTCTTCGCGGGCCTTCTGACTATCCTCTTGCCCCGTATCAACGTGGTTTTCAAGATGGCCGGAACACTGGGCTTTTTTGCTGGTCTCAACATTGTCGCATTTGTTCTCATCTTCTTCTTTGTTGAAGAGACAAAACAGCTTACCCTCGAAGAGCTTGACCAAGTGTTTGACAATCCCAAGAGTCAGTTTGCAAACTACCAAGTTACCAAGCGTCTCCCCTTTATCTCCAAGAAGTATTTGTTGTGGAGGAGGGATGCCGAGAGACCCCAAGCCTACGATGAATGGGCGCTTGAGAATAGACAAGGGTCTGATTGGAGTAGACGGGATTGAAGAAAGGGACGGCGGCAAAGCCTTGCTTGGCTGGCTTGGCTTGGTCCTCGTGATCAAAATTGCGCATTAGTATTTCTTGCTCTTGTCGAGGCATCACTTAATCACACATATAATACATGTATATAGGTAGACAAGTGTCATGGGCCCTGGTCTCATATTTGTTGGTGAATATTATTCGCATTTCGTATTTAAACTTTTAAAGTTCCCGTCACTCCACCCCCACGCTAACCGCCCAGTGCATGCATCAACTCAGAGGTGCCGGTAACCGATCCAAGCACAATCAATCAACACCTGACGCCCGACCCTGTTAATCCGTAACGTCACTCGTGCAACTTTAATATTATCTCTCCATCCTCCCTCCAGGTCAACTCAGACATCTCAAAACAACCTCCTTCCTAAAAATGGCTGGGCATCAAGAATATTACGGCAATCAACAGCAATATGGATATCAGCAATATCCGCCCCATCAGCAACAACCACAATATCCTCCTCAGTACCAATACAATGCGCCGCCTACATACGCGCCAGGTTACCCACCTCAGCAACATGTCTATCGACACACTCCTCGCCAGAACTGGGCCGTTACGACAGCGCGATCATTCAACATTGTCATCCCAGTGGTCATCATTATTCTGAGCATCTGGTGGTCCATTAGATCGTCGACATGTCCTACTAATGCGCCCATCGGGCATGAATGCTCCTGGCGGCTATGGGCCAGTCTTCCAGTTGTATGTTTCCCATCCCACTCTCTCATCGTGAGCTGTATAACTGACGTCTTATAGGCATGTGTTGCGCTTATATGGGCTGTCGTGATGAACATCTCTGCGCGCCGCGCAACGCACTCAATGTCCCACGTCCCAGGTGTCATCAACGCAGCCGTAGAGCTCATCATTGCGCTCGGCGCTACAGCGTGCTTTACGATTCTTATCTACCACATTCAGAACTACGTTGTATGGGGTAGGACCTCAGAGGCAATAATGATTGCTATGCTGGTGATACTAGCGTACGTACAGGCTATTCCTATGGGTGAGGTGGTGCTAATCGAGATGCAGGCTCATCAGCTACGTTCTTTTTGCGTGGTCGATTTACGAGATGAGGTACTATCGAAAGCAGAGGGAGAATGCAAACAGTCATATTCCCATCTAAGAAGATAGTTGAATGCCGATATGGTGCTGCGGAGGGCTAAAGAACATGTACGCGCGGTCGCTGTTCATCCTACAAGTGGTGGAGCCGCCAAGCCATGATATCACAACCTGGCGCCAAAGACTGGGCAAAGCGCTTGGTCAATGGTTTACAACTGAAGTATGAGAAAGGATACATCATGGGACTGAATAGCTTGCGCGGGCACCAAGCATCTTTATTAGACCTCTAGCTTTTGCAAAATGGAGACCTTCCTAGAATTACAATCTATGAGACTTTTCGTCCTGCACTTATAAGTGACAAGCGCCGTACCAATCTCTTGATATCATACAGAACCGCTGCTTCTCATTACCATCAATTCTTTTTCATCATGCTCGATAGTGATCTCATATCATTATCCTCCAATATGCCACAAACGCCACGCTCCCTCCGGGTCTTCATTATAAGTTTCCGGCGAAACCTCCATTAGCTGCGAATCGTAGCTGATAGTCGCGAAGATCCGCCCAGTGTCGCAGTTCCTCTTCCTCATCCTGCGATGTCATCTGTGATAGATCCTGTGCGTCCATGCCTCCTCCGCTGCCGGCACCTGTCTTCTCAAGCTTCACTAGAATGTTGATCAACTGTGACAATGCTTCTTCCGATTTGACTGCGAAAGGCCCCTTTCGCTCTGGTGCGTCGTTGAGGAGTGTCGACGCTACTTGACGAATTTTGTTGATGAGAGATCCACCGTTAGGTTCCATGTTTCGCTGTGAGATAGATCCCAGAACTGTGAGCAGGTTCTGGACAATCAGTTCACGTTCTGCTGACATGAAATCGTGAATCTCCTTCTCGTCGGCATCCTGGGCCGCCTTTTCTTCCTCCGATTGACCCTCGATGGGGTTGGTATCTTGCTGCTGCTCCTGTAGGTGAACATCACGGAGGTCGAAGTAGAGTTCCACAAAATAAGAACGAGTGGCAAGTTGTGAGACAAAGATGTTGGCTTTTTGAATCTCGTACTGCAGATGGCGACGTCGGGCGGGTTGGTTCTTGATCACATTGCGCAGATCATGGGCTGGCTGGCTGTTAGGCCAAGCAGGAGGCGCATATTGCATGCCAGAATCGTCGAAGCTGGCCAGTGGGTTGGCCTCGACGCCGTGGTCGCCAAGCTGAAGCTCGGGTGGTAGGTTATCTGTGATACTCTTGGCTGCAAGTAGACCATCGCGAAGAAGAATTCGCTGATCCGCCCAAGGCAGGGTGCTCATGCCATAAGCGAGTTCGAGACTAACAATACCGTTCATGGTAGTGTAAATATCGATCGCGAAGCGGAATCCAGTCAACAGAGTAACACTGCCGTCTTGCTGGTGGATGACTTCATTGGCAAGAACGCAAATGTCGTCAACGTTTTCGGGATAAGCAGGGTAGGGAAGACTGGGTGTAGATGGAGCAATGACCATGTCCGCAGACGATGCACCAAGCTGCGCGAAGGACCTGAAGATGTTAGACGGAGCTCATGATATATTGTACTATATACATACCGAATGCCGAGGAGTAGGCAGTAGAAGATGCGTTTTCCGATCTGATCCTTGACATGGTTGAATGGAAGAGGATCTGGAGAGCAGTTGTCGTTACCAAAGGTTGGCAGATCACCAGGGTGCTTAGGCCGATTGAAACCCAGCTCGCGAAGGAGGGTCAGGGTCTCAGCCATGAACTGGCCAGAGGCGTTCCACTGGTGAGTATATCCCGAAGCTAGTCCCAAGAAATAGCTGGTCGCTGCGTCATCAAGGGTTTTGGGTTGTTTGAGCTGCCATTTGCTCCCACGTGTTAACAAAGCAATCTCGCGGCATTTTTCAACCATGACGATAGCTCGTGGAAACAGGTGGGTGCTGTGCTGTGCCTTGAGGTGTTCTCTCGCACTGCGGGGAAAGGACGCAACAAGGGAACAGATCATACTCGCGAGTAGACCAAGAAACTCGGGCTTGGTGCGATCCTCGCGGTTTGCGAACGACTGGCGGAACGTCGGCTCATGGGGGAAGGGCGCAAGTGGATGAATATAGGTGAAGAAGTCATCAACGAGGAGTTCCAAGACTGGCATAGGCGCAATGGACTCGGCATCGAGAACACCCTCAGTCGAGATGTTCATCAACGTCTTGGCCGCGGTCTGAGGTGAAGGAGACAATGACTCAAACACTGCTGCCGCCGCAGCAGCAGCTGGGATATCCGCCCGTGTACGCTTAGCAGCTTTCGCGGCCTCGGCGTGCTTGTTGGGTGGTCCTCGACGCTTCGTCTCTCGATTAAAGGTACAGTCTACACCAAGCTCTCGACAAGGTCGGCAGGGAATGTTACTATCGTCGCACTTGACCTTGCGCATGCTGCACATATCACATGCACGTCGTAGGCGAGTCAGCTTGGGGTTGATGGTAGGATCACGCAGAACAGCTCCATTTCCAGGCATAAGCTGTGTCGACAAATCGGACGCGTGAGTGAGCCCTTCTTGAGGCGATTGATCCATAGGTTGATGCTGCTGTTGCTGATGGCCGACAACCTCAGCGGCAGCCAGGGCGGCATGCTGCAAGCCCTGAGGACTGTTGATGATAGCATGGGCGGCATCGCTGGCAGCCTGCAGCATTTCAAGCCCATTGCTTGCGTATGCATGAGCCGTCGCGTGCGAGGATGGCGATGGTGGAGGTGAATCCGACATGTTGGAGAAAGCAGTCAAATCAGACTGCGCCGGGCCTGAGCCTGTAAAGGCGGCGGCGGAGCTCGGAGCTCAACTCGGTGGGCGGAACTGGAGTAAGCGGAGCGGGACCCTTGAAGACGGCGCCGGAGTGGACTGGTCTGGATCGGATCTGAATGGTCACGGCCTTTCGCGATGGCTGATTGTCGGCGGAAGCCCGGTTGTTGGAGGAGGTTGAGCCGAAGAGGAATTGGGAAATGTCTTGGGAGTTGTGGGTAATTTTCGGCTACTGCTGTGCCTCAGGCCTCAGCACGAAATCGCTTACCCTGGAGCCAGGCTTTGGTTAGAGTTCATAGCATAAAAATGTCTGAAGTTCGGATACTCAATAATTATGTGCGATGCTAAATGGTCTATGCTTATTTATTTTCATTATCTGCAACTCTGATCTCACAATCATGTTTGTTACGCCACGTTGAATGGTGGTATTGCATCAATGGGAACACGCTGTTCTCAGAGGAACAAATCCTAAACAAACGGTTGCAAATTTGGAGAGGTTGATATTCTTTTGGTTGAATAAAAAGTGATAAACTACTGGAGACTACCCCTTTTGCCGAAACCCAGAGACCAGTCATTACAGGATTGATCAATTACAGTTGCACACTGAATAGACATCCCTCGCAGTCATTCGTCTTTACGCGAGCACCAAGGGTTCTGCTCCCTGGTTCATGATCGATACACAACGGGATACGACTTAATCCTGAAACAGTCTCATAGTGTAGATCTCGAACGATATTCTAGAAGATGGGATTGTCTTGCATAGTGCTCATGCTTCAGAATGAGTGTCGCAATCCGCCGTCTGCAACCGAAGGATGAAGAGAAAGGTTGCACCAATCACAGTAGACGAATTGCCTTTTGTAAACCAGGGTCACCAATGATCGTCCCCGCAAACCGCCGTTACCGATCCAAGGATATCCACTTGTAGCTGTCAAACTAGAGACGACATTACTTGCCAGACATTCATCTAAGACAGACCTTAGCTATGATCCTGAACACTAGCAGTTACTGTTATGCTTCCTACCTATTGGTCAAGGTCATAGTATTAGATACAGTGATTCTTCATCTCATCTCTTCTCGGGTGCGTCCGGCTGACAACTCCCTCCCCAACGACATCACGGACCCTGGAAAGGCCCCACCATCAGTCGATGGGCTGATTTCTCGACCTGGCGTGATCGTTCACTTCAGCTACCAATACAAAACGCAGCGGACCAAGGCGAGACTCGGGGAAAGGCCTCTCATGTCATGAGAGCGCGTATGATGAGAGGGAAATGTGAAAAAGTTGTCATGGACAAGGGACTGAGGGGTACAAGGGGAAAGTGAATAAATACCGTGGCCTGGCTGCCATGCCGCTTCTTGACTTACATGTATACTTGATCTGCTTATTGACCTTTTAACTGAACTCATTGACATTCGAATATCATCTTGAATCACGCGATAAACCTGAAATTTCTCAAGTCCCATTGACCTCGGCTTTGCCCCAAAGAATAACAACAGCTTCGACCAGCGACTTGATCTAAGCAGGATCATCATCCCAGAATCGCAGAAACCATTGCGAATAGCTCAGCAGTAGCTTGAATCAACCAAACTCCAACTACAAAGAACCAAAACAGCACAATCAAGATGAATTCACGACCTATGAAGCACATCGATCGTGAGGATCTCTACACCAACCTCGAAGCTCGCGTTCAATACCTTCACTCTTTCCTCGACTTCTCAAGCCGTACGTACCACCCACGAATATCCTAGCATCGTCAGTCGCAAAATCGTCTCGCATTTAAACTAACACTATATGTCTTCAGGAGATATCGAGGCTCTCATTACCGGCGCAAAATACGTCAAGGCTCTTATTCCCGCCGTCGTCAACATCGTCTACAAGAAACTCCTCCAATACGATATCACTGCTCGTGCTTTCACCACACGCAGTACCTCCTTCGAAGGTCCCCTCGATGAGATACCAGACGAGAACAGTCCCCAGATTCTGCACAGAAAGATGTTTCTGCGCGCTTACCTTATGAAGCTGTGCTCGGATCCTAGCAAGATGGAGTTTTGGGAGTATCTCGACAAAGTTGGGTATGTCACTTCGTCCCCCAATAAGATTACCATTGGCTAACAATAACAGAATGATGCACGTCGGTCTTGGTCGCAAGCATCCTCTTCACATCGAATACGTCCATCTCGGCGTCTGCCTTGGCTTCATCCAAGATATCATGACAGAAGCTATTCTCTCGCATCCTCGTCTACATATCCAGCGCAAGACCGCCCTCGTAAAGGCTTTGAACAAGGTCATCTGGATCCAGAACGATCTCATGGCCAAATGGCACGTCAAGGACGGTTCCGAGTTCGAGGTTGGAGATTCTGATATCGAGATCGAGCGCGAAGGTTATCTACACGGAAAGCGTATCATTGGCGATGCTGGCGGTTCCAGTTCTGATGATGAAGGTTCAGAGCAAGCGCCTCCATCAAGAATCCCGCATCCTAATGGTACGTCTAGTGGAGGAGTGTGTCCCTTCTCGGGGATGGGTGCTCCAGCTGAGGACCAGTGATGGCCTGTATCTTGACTATGCTCGGAGCTGAAGCTCAAGTATGAGGATAATCATCTCTCAACAACATATATCTAGCGTTCATGATAATGACCTATTTGGGCGGCGGGCATGGGGCATTTGGGGTTAAGGAAGTCTTTTGAAATATTTCTTTAGGATAGATGATTAGTATGAGAATGGGAATATTCTGCAACTCTTTCCACTTCTTTCTCGACTGTCACTTTCATGGAATGAGCACTTTGTCGTCATTTGAGGTGTTTTCACGTTGTAAGCCTATCGCAAATATTCGCACCAGATTTTGGGTCGACTTTCACGTGCCTCCATCTTGTACGCGGGGCAGTTAAAATATTTTGAACTTCAAGACCAAAAACACAGCTTCAATGGATCCCCTTTCAAGTGATTGTCCTGGAATTTCTCTCAAAGTTGCGTCATGCGGCTGGAGCTTTTGGTCCTCTATGGAGACAGCAATGGGTCCCACGATTGACAGATCACGATTGTTGAGTCTGGACCATCCGTCACATCAAGGTTCCTGGACGATTCAAACTAGAGGCTCCATTCGATATTAATATGAGGCATATGATTGGATCGTGATAGGGCTTCCGTAGCGGGATGACGGTAGTCATTGAGCTTTGGGAACCCCACAGAGGGGTTGATCCAAAGCTTGGAGCTGAAGAGGATCATGATATGGATGAGAGGCAGAATAAAGAAAGAGGCATATTTGACAATTTGGGCAAACATTCAGATCAGGAATGCCTAATGTGTTGTTTCTTTTCTGCGCGTGTCAGTATCAGGCACTTGTAACGGGGTTGCCGGGCCGGGATGTCGAATCTTTGGGACGTTCCAGACAGTCTCGAACCTCTTGGAAACTCTTGTCAACCTCCAATGGCAGGTCTTTAATACACCACACGATCGGCCAAGGCGAGGAGGACGAACAAGTCGGAAGAGTGAGACAGCGAGAAAAGTCTCAGACATGCCATATTCGGAAGCTCCATGATAGGATCGCATGGACCTTACGAGGGGATTGCGTGTCTATAAACAAGACAATGTGGATATCTCTTTTGGCATCAGGCAGCGATAGAATATGGTAGAAGTGAAAAAAAGAAGGGAGGGACCAAAAAGATTGATGGTCTTTGTAAAATGGCTCACAGGTCCGTGGTTGATGCAAGCCACCATCGAAGATTGTACAGACATCATGCAGGAAGGGTAACCAACCACACTTTTCCAGAGAGGTCACCCATGTGCATCGGACGCTCGAAGAAACACACGTTCGGTAGAAACGTCCGAATAGAGAATATCAACTGCCGGGAACGTGCGGCCACGTTTGGCGGTGGATGGTTCATAGAAAGAAACAATGCAACGAAAAGGGCATGATATGGATGGATGAAAAGTCAATGGCCCGGCCCGTGAATGGCGCGTGTGTATCTTCTTTCCAGCGACTGGATTACCCTGTGTCAATAAAACGGCGGGGGAGGGGTGCTACAGCTCCCGGGGGATTAGCCCCGGATGCGGGTTTGTTGGAGCGGACTGGCACCAGCGAACCGGCTAATGTTGGAGGAAATGCGCACCACCTTTTAGTTTTAGTGGGATGCTGTAAATGCAGCGTCATATTTCAGCAAAGAAACATCAGAAACCCAGAAGCTTGGAGGCAAAATTGGGCAGCGCGTTGTTTTATATCCTGTGTTTTGTTAAATATTAGACAAGATCTTCAAAGACATGACATCTACGTACACTATTCTGCAAGGTAGCATCTCGGGAGTGCATGTCCGTTCAAGACAGAGTCTCGACTCACCGTCTTTTGAACAACTCATTTGGGTGTGTTGACCGTTGACTCGCTTCCATTCTTTTACGTTAATGTACTGGATTGGACTATCTTTAGCTGGTGCCTGTGCCGTGCCGTGGTGCTTGTTTATTCTTGGTGCAGCATTATGGTGGATACTAGACTGCGACTTTGAGAATGGCATTGCATCTTATCGATCATGCAAGTGGAACTGTCGATGATGAATAGAGTTGGTCGATCTTGAAGATTTGTTACCCAAGACTCTGGGACATTGGAGATTGACAACTTGAAGGACAATATTCTACACCTTCCCAAGACTCTTGTGTCGTCTGATTTAACTTTTAAGCGTCAGGGTACTCTAGCAATAACTGATGCCATTGCAACGCCTAGCTCGACGCCATTGACAAAATAACAAAACACCAATCTCCAAATGCCCAATGATCCAGCCAGGAGAGTGCTGACCTTTGACGTTGAGTAAAAGACACCATGGCTGAATAATGGCTGAATAAACGGATTTGGTCAGCCCTAATAGCTGAGTAATTTCTCTCTACGACTTCTCCGCGCTCTGGTGAAACTCAATAAGCAATCAACGCCAATGTCGGCCGAATAAATCTCACGATGCCCCTCCCCCGCCATTTTTGTCCTCTCCCCAATTTCATGGGCACGGTCACATGGAAATAAACCATGCAGGGCCCCAGAGATATAATTCTTGCCACCTCACCATTATGATCTGATGCAGAAAAGGCGTAGCTAATCACAAAAGTCTCGACTGAGAGGGAATAAAGTGGTGAGATGCACCTGCGCCAAGTCGTCCCGTGATGCCCAATCTGGCGGTGTTGAAGAGGTCCCAAATGGATGTTGAAGATGATGTACGTTGCTGTAACGGTGTTGTGCGTGTTTAAAGCGAGGTACCTGGTTCTGGATCAGCCATTGAATGTCCGTCTGTACCTGATCGGCATCGACTTTTTGGGCTCTCTCAAGTTGGCAGCTCAAGTCGATGGATCTTGGCAGTTGTCGGGCCTTTAGCAACTTTGCTCCGTCCCGTGAGCTAGAAGTGTGCTGAGGATTTGTTAAGTGATGCCAAAGTTTAAACAAAAGAGATCATGTGAGTGTAATAATCTTTGTTGCTCTCAAAATTTGAAGTTGATTCAAGCTATGATATTCATCTGTATTAGAATTATTCATAGGCAGTTAAATCATGTCGTGAATATTGATTGGACTTGTTGAGACCCATAACAGTTAGTCTACCAGGTGTGAATACTGACTGACGCACTTCCAAGGCACCTTGGACCTTGGACCTTGGACCTTGGACCTTCACTTCATCATGGGTGCCCCACCATCAAGTGGGAGGTTCTGGTTCTGGCCTCGTCTCAGCAACACACGACGATGAATCGCCGAAACCGCCCGGACCGATTTGAGACTAACCAGGCTCTCTCCTCTCAGGTTAACTTAACTCAAGTTAGTTTGAGTGAATGAACTGGGGAAAACCACAATCTAACGTCACCGTTACTGTTATCTGCCTTATCAAACTTCTGTTCTCTCCCCTTCCCTACGTTCCTCTCTCTTCTGTCCCGCTCCATCCCTCCGACAACCTCTCTTCTTCCTCTTCCACATCTCTCCCTCAACCATTCTTTACTCACTGCGCAGCTTACATAGTTAAGCTTCAACGTTCTTCTCTTCTTCCTCTTCACTTTCCGTATCACCTTGATCACGGAAGACCTGCGCGCATTACCTACAACAAACTCCCTCCGCGCGAGAGAGACGGCGATCCCCTTCCTTCGACAATACAATCTTAAAGGAGACGCCAGCTGACAGCCCTCCTCGCTCTACGACTTTCCTATACCGGGCTCTTACTCTCATATCACAACATCATCAGCGAAATGGCTTCCAACACCGATAACACTGGCGGCGAGCCTACCTTGCGCCGTCGCGAGTCCTTGTCCGAGATTCGAGCTGCCAACCCTGACTTGGCTCTCAGCGGTAACATTATCTCGGCCACCTTCAACACACCGCACTCCTTTGTCTATCGAAAAGGCGGTGATTGGGTATGTAGACTATCCCGCTTCACTTTCGCTTCCCCTAAGACATCCATGGATCCTCATCTCGTATCAACTCGCTGGACTGGGGTCGGCTCTTTAGCTTGCATTCGCTTCCCCTCTTCTCCAACCAAAGCTTGAGCTCCCTGCCGCTTCCCCTCGCGCCCTATTCGCTCTGTCACATGAAAATTGAACCTCAGCTAAATTATTGTCTTTCTTTCTAGGACTTGAAATCTCGTCGCGGTCAATCCGCTCTCTTTGATTCCTTCGCATACCTCTCTTCCGACGCTACACCATGGAATCACACCGTCGTCGCGTGGACCGGCGAGATTGACGCTCCTACCGATGACGTCGTTTCCTCACCCGGCACGCCCGCCCCAAACACCTTGGGTGCCACTTCTCTCAACGCCCTATCCGCACCTGTTCCCATTGATGGTAACACGCGCCTACCGACTCCTCCCCCAATTGATGGTCTCTGGGTTCCTCGCGAGGATCAAGACCGCCTCGAGTATCGCTTGTCCCACAACAAGACTATCCGAACCTACCCAGTCTGGCTCTCCGATGAGTCTGAGGCCACCTCCGAGGGCATCCTTCTCAAGGACCAGGCCCGCTGGCGACGATATGCCGAGCATGATCTTTACACGCTTCTTCACTACAAGCAACATGAGCCGACCGATGGCCGACGCGAGCGCGTCCAATGGGCCGACTACTACCGCATGAACCAGAAGTTTGCAAACAAGATCATCGAGATTTACAAGCCCGGCGACATTGTGATCATCCACGATTACTTCCTCATGTTGCTTCCTAGCATGTTGCGACAGAGAGTGCCTAACATGTACATCTCGTTCTTCCTGCATTCGCCCTTCCCCAGTAGCGAGTTCCTCCGCTGCCTGCCCCGTCGCAAGGAGATCCTCGAGGGTGTCTTGGGCTCCAACCTGATCGGATTCCAATCTTACAGCTATTCTCGCCACTTCCTGAGCTGCTGTACTCGAATTCTTGGCTTCCCATCTGACACGCTTGGAATCGATGCTTATGGAACTCGCGTCCAAGTTGGAGTCTTCCCTATTGGTATTGATGCCATCAAGGTCGAGAACTTCGCTTGGACCGACGCTGTAACTGAAAAGTGCAATGCTCTGCGCCAACTCTACCATGGCAAGAAGATCATTGTCGGACGTGATCGTCTTGACAGTGTCAGAGGTGTTGCTCAAAAATTGCAGGCTTTTGAGCGTTTCCTCGAAATGTACCCCGAGTGGCGTGAGAAGGTAGTCCTGATTCAGGTCACCTCCCCCACCAGCGTTGAGGCCGAGAAGGAGGATATGGAGGATGACACAAAGGTTGCGACCCGCGTCAATGAGCTCGTCATGCGCATCAACGGCATGTACGGTAGTCTGGGCTTCTCCCCTGTCCAGCACTACCCTCAGTACCTCAGCCAGAACGAGTACTTCGCCCTCCTTCGCGCCAGTGACATTGGTCTTATCACCTCTGTTCGTGACGGTATGAACACCACCAGTTTGGAGTACATCATCTGCCAGAAAGAGGGTAACGCTCCTCTCATTCTCTCCGAGTTCAGCGGTACCGCTAGCAGTTTGAGCGACGCCATTCACATCAACCCATGGGATCTTAGCGGTGTTGCTGAGAAGATCAATGCTGCTCTCACTATGTCTGAGGATAAGCGCTTGGAGATGCAGTCCCGCCTTTACCGCCACGTTACCGAGCACAATGTTCAGTCCTGGATCACTAAGTTCATTCGCAAGGTCTACAATGTTCTCGGAGACACCAGCTCAGCAAACTCTACACCTCTCCTCGACCGTGCTCTTCTTCTCACACAATACCGCTCCGCCAACAAGCGTCTATTCATGTTCGACTACGACGGTACCCTGACACCCATTGTGCGCGAGCCCAGTGCTGCCGTGCCCTCGGAGCGCCTCATCCATACCCTCGACCTATTGGCTGCTGACCCTAAGAACGCGGTCTGGATCATTTCCGGACGAGACCAGGATTTCCTGAAGCAGCACCTTGGCAACAACACCCGTCTTGGATTCTCAGCTGAGCACGGCAGCTTTATGAAGCACCCTGGCTCAGACGAGTGGGAGAACCTGGCGGAGAAGTTCGATATGGGATGGCAAGCTGAAGTGATGCAAGTCTTTGAGAAGTACACCGATAGAGTTCAAGGTTTGTTTCCTGATGATTCAATAACCAGGCATATGCTAACTTGATATTTAGGTTCTTTCATCGAGCGAAAGCGATGCGCCTTGACATGGCACTACCGATTGGCCGATCCCGAGCAAGGCATACACATGTCGCGAGAATGCCATAAGGAGCTTGAGTCGACCGTAGCTTCCAAGTGGGATGTAGAGGTGATGCCCGGCAAGGCGAACATCGAAGTCCGCCCTACCTTTATCAACAAGGGAGAGATTGCCAAGCGCCTCATTACCATGTACCACACCCCTGGTACCGCCGACGACAACGCCGGCAATGGACACCTCGAGTTTGCGCTGTGCATGGGCGATGATTTCACTGACGAGGACATGTTCCGCAGCCTTAACGCTGCCTCGGGTCCTGTCCTAGACGCCAACCACGTCTTCACAGTCACCGTTGGCGCTAGTACAAAGGTCACGCTGGCCAAGTCTCATCTTCTGGAACCAGAGGATGTGATCGAGTGTGTTGCCCTCCTGGCGGGTGTCCAGGATAACGGCGAGCGTCTCGGTGAAGTGAACCTCGGCGCGCTGAGCGCTGTC
The DNA here is from genome assembly GCA_012977735.1 of Fusarium tanahbumbuense. Lineage (NCBI taxonomy): Eukaryota > Fungi > Ascomycota > Sordariomycetes > Hypocreales > Nectriaceae > Fusarium > Fusarium tanahbumbuense. The sequence continues at coordinate 28,684 of JAALXH010000200.1, forward strand.
GAGGGACACGTTCCCTCGCAGCAGGAGATGTAATGACTGGCAAGCACGAGGTGGAAATAATATTTTGCAGGCGTTTCTGGACAAGACGATGATATGCTATGATAGACGGGCGACGAGGCGTACGGCATGACCAGTACAGGGGACAAGCAGGATATGGAAAATAAGAGAGCGAATGTAGATGATGTGTACTGAAGGATATTCTTCTTGAAGCATTCATGATAACTATTGAATATGTCAATGATAATGAGCTGGAAGCCAATTTATAAGTTCTTGACTACAAGGTGTCTGCAAAGTAAATCAGCAATAAGCATTTTGCAAATGTGACGTCTCGTATATATCATTGATAGTCTCTAAGCGCGCATCATCTGGCTACCCCAACAAAAGAGATGACCCTTAAAAGCATGTTACATATCTCTGTCTACAGGAGCCAATCACTCACTTGATGTGTTGACAGGGGTGAGACTCTAGATGTATTCTCGAGTTGTCATCGAGTTCGACAGGCCTCCGGTCTATAGTACAGTCCTAAGCGTTGCCGCTGACCTTTCTAACTCAACCTCTCCAACAAGACCAAAACGCCGTCTGTCTATCTTTATACATGTACTGATCTATACAGATCTAATCCACCTCCGTCTCACTAGGAGCCAACGCCGAAAGCAATCCCGTCAGCGTGAACCGATCCTCGGTCCCCTCAGAGGCCTTCTCAACTGTAACAGTATGATCCCTAACCTTGATATCCGTCAACTCCGCGACACCTTCCCCCGCTCCGTTAGGCAAATACTCCTTCGCATACGAAGGTAGGTTTATTTTCTTCTCTTTCACGGCTGATTCGATAGAGTACAGGACTTTTTCGGCAACGGGGAACGCCTCGCTGAGTTCAAGTAGGGCACGGCATGCTTTGATGAATGTTTCGAGCTGGATAGGGCTTTCTTCGATGGCGAAAACGACGCGGAATGCGCAAACAGAACTGGCTTGGATAAGCCAATGCTCGTTACGGAGATTGTAGAGCGCGCGGAAGTGCCAGATTGTTGACATGGCATTTGTGGCGTGGGCGTAGGACATGGAGCGTGGGTTGAAGGGGCCGAAGGTTGTTTTGGAGACACTGTCAAAGGGTTGTAGAATGCTAACGGCTACGAGATCAGCGCTGAGACTGTGTGAAGGTTAGCATCGAAGGAGATCTCGACTTCAGTAGGACCCTTACTGTAAGAGAATAGCAGCAGGAAGAACCGCATTCTCGGCTCTCAAGGGTTCTGGTAGTGAGAATTTCCACTCCATTAGTGCAGAGTAGAGCTCGAGCGCTCGTCCAGCATTAAATGAGGGCAAAACCCCTTGTTCCAGAGGGATGATGAAATCGAGCACTTGCTCGGTGAGCTCGGTGAAAGTGCATTCGGCATCAAAGATCTCGCGCTTCAGTGACCGTTGAGGCGCCACAGACACGGGATATGGAAACCACCAATACTCGGGGTTCTCCTTTCTGTTAAGCGGTGCTCCATCTTGTTGCCATGTCTTCTCGCGCGCAGGCCGCTTTATTACAAGACGACGACATAGGCCATGCATTGGTTTCCTAACCATATATATCAGATTGGCTGAGTTCCTCAGTGAGTGTACGACTTACCAGTCCCAGACATAGAATCCCCATTGGGTCCAAGACAAAGCGTGAGCTTCAGCACGTTGTCTCGAGCCCGCAATAGCTGTATCCGTCGAGCGCTGGATGTCATCAAGACGAAGCGCCTTATACCGTTGCTGCATGAGAGTATGAAACTCAAGTGCCGATTCCCCATCGCCTAAAGCGCCTTCATAGACATACATAAGCGCCATACCCTGAGTAACCGGTAGCGAAGGACGTGTATCTTCAAGCTTTAAACATCGTATGGCTTCTTGGGCGAAGATTCGACCTCTCGTGCTGAGTTCGCCCGGTATGCTGAATGTCGTAGAGTTGGTTGAGTACAGCTACAGTCGCGTGGTTAGTCAGAGGGCGGGCCAACAAGACAATCGCATATAGCCTACATACGCAGCTAACGGCTAAAACAGCATTGACAAGAAATGGCGAGCAGAAACGGAGTTCTGAAGGCGCGCTCGGTGTCGTTGGGTCGAGGTTCTTAAGATCTTCTTCGAATATCGTTCGGTCGATGATGCGGTTACACACAGTGTCCCATGTCCAGAACAGGAGCATCAAATGGCTCAGAAGCTTATCGTCGTTGTAGGCCTTTGTCCATTTTGACAGTGGCAGTGCGTATCCTGGCAGATTGATGAATAAGTCTTCGGAAGCTCTTCGTTGCGTATCTCGCCAGGACTCCTCGAAGATATAGCCGGGACTATCAGTTCTAAACAGTGTTAGGTATTGTTCATATGACTATAGTCAATGTGAAGCTTGGTCTTCTACTTACGGAGCCGTAAGCCTGGGCTGCTGTGCTCCAGAAAAACTGGCGCGAGCAGCAGAGAAAGTTGGCGAATTTGCGCTTCCAGATGTAGTGGTGCTGTTCGAAGTATTGGCACTGTCATTTCGTAGTAGAGGATTCTTTTTCTGTCTCGATATCGCGGAGGTATTGTTCTGCTTGGTTGGGTTCCCTCCTGGCATGTCTTCGGTAACGGATCTGATATCTTGCCCAGCGCGTATCCTCCGCAGAATCTCATCTGCCTCGTGGGGTTCTTTCGTCTTGAGAGATGTGTACAAATTCTCGTGTTCCGTTACGCGCTCCTGTAGTTCTTCATGTTTTCTCTTCAAGGCCGCGGCCTCTGCTTCGAAGGGGTGGCTGGCATATTGACAGTCGCGCCCACCAGACTTACAAGCCGAGCATTTCGGTCTCTGGCCATCGCACTACCAAGACCCAGTCAGTCAAATTGCACAGCCAATGATGGGTATGTTGCCATATACCTTTGCCTTGCGCTGTCTACAGGCTTGGCAAGCCGTCTTGACAGAAGTTCGCTTAGGAATGTTCAGATTAAAGGGCGGTCTTGAGCCAGGAGGACCATCGCGAGTCGGGCCTGGTAGTAGGGGACGTAGTCGGCCAGAAGCTGCGTTATCTTCCATCTTTGTTGTTGTTCTGAGGAAAGGAAATGGTGAGTGAAGCGAATTGGCAGTGCAGGATTATGAGATGCGAATGATGCGATAAGATTAATGTTAGCTGCGATCAGCAAGTGGCATTTCACTTACAGCGCAGTCAAACTGTGGTCTACGTGATCCGTCATGGTATTGATAAACCCCACGACATTTTGCCTATATATGATGTATCTACGACGTCACTCGAACCCCAGCCCGGGCAAGGCCCGGAGGGAGCCTTTTGTTAAGCGAATATGACCTCGAGAATATGAGACACAACTGTCAAGAACCACTTTATCGCCATACAAATTGCGGGGTTCGACTTTTGTTGATTCTCTGACGTTTATGTCTCAGCTCTGTCGTCGTCTGCCCAGAAGGAAAAGGTAGCCAGGTACGTGTAAAGATGCTGGGCCCAATATCAATGGCATTGATAATCGTACCCTTGGGAATTAAACATATACCTACCTACCATGTAAATGTCAAGAATATAAACAACAGGTCCCGGTTCGCAAATCTAGATCAGAAACATTGGTTATCGCCGAAACACAAACTCGGTACACCCGCACCACCACAACAAACAGGTTTTGGTAACTGATCGACATGCCGATTTATGGCAGCGATTGACATAAACCCATTGAAGGGTACCTGGGTCACCATGGTCAAGTATATAAGTCGTAATTCAGCTTTCATTACAGCCCAGTTTCACGCCTGGGCAACACTATCATAACTACGAGACATCATCATAACTATCAAGAACTGAGCCTCCTCTTCATCAATCTGTAAACAGAGCCGAGACTCCATTGCCAAACCAACTACTCCATAACAAGGAAAAGTCGTGATAATCCTGAGAAACAAGTCTAAGCCAATCATCTTGATAAACGCCAATAGAAACGCTGTAGTCATAGGGTATCAAATTCAAGCCCATCCTCCTATCCCGCTAGTGAAAAACGTCTCCATAACGTCTTGCAACACCCTCTGACTGAATGTGCAGCTGTACTCAACGAAACCAAGTCTGCCGTCATCGTCAGGGTAAGAACCAGTAAGGTCGTTGTTCTTCAATTGCAGACCATGCCAGGTTTGGTGGAGAAATGAGTCGAGAAACCCTTAATCAAAACTCATAGGGAGAAAAAAAAAACGATCGTCGTAGGAACTCATCTAACAAAACCAATTTGCCCTACAAAATCGCGACATCCAGACAAGTTGCCCTGATCAGGAAGAGGTCGTCTCTTGAATCTGCCAGGAAAGCTGAGGTACTGTAGTCGTCGTGTCCAAAGGAAAAGTGTCGGTTCCGAAGTGAGGGGTTCGTCGTGTAACCAAAGGGATCATGCTCGTGTATCATTTAACTAATTCATGCCCGTAACGTGCTTCGTTTCCGCTTCCGGGTATAAAGTCAAGCTGCACTGGATTCAAGGAAATAGGTCGTAAAGTCATAAAAGTCATCGTCGTCTCGAAAAGACAGGTGCGGATTAAAGAGATGTGGGTAAGTAACTGCTGTGCGAACAGCAACACTGAAGCCAAAGAACAGTCTCCAACTCAGTACGCTTTGGCAGTCGAACCTTCGCTCGTTGCAACAGCAACCAAAGCCTCCAGTCGTCCCAGGGAGCCGTTACTTCCCGGTCGTCCTTGTTGCTGCTGTTGCTGTTGCTGTGGGTGCTGCGGGTGTTGTGGGTGCTGAACTTGCTGGTACTGATGTTGCTGGGGTGGTTGCTGAGACTGAGGGGCCATCTGTTGCTGTGGGTGTTGATATTGGTGATGAGGCTGGGCTTCTTTTACAGGGAAGCCACTGAAACCGGTGAAGTTAGGGTGCACCATTCTGTCAACATGGGCCAATCGCGGATCCTGCTGCTCCTGTGCCATTCTGCCATCTCTCTGAACAGGCACGGGTCCATGATACCAGCCCCGCCGTTTGCTTTCTCTGGATGTTGTAATGGAAGGCGCCGACATGGTGTGATGGTGCAGAGATCGCGGCGCGGATGTAGGCTTAGGCCCCTGGTATACTGGTGGGCGCTCCTCGAAGCGAACCGTAGGAGGATTGAGTCGCACATGCTCTGCCTGGGCTTGCACCGCCTTGTTCGCCTCCGAGGCCCACGAACCAGCACTGTCGCGGGGTGGCGTATTGTGATTGATATCAAGGCGATTTAGGCCACGCTGGATACTAGCGTCGTACATGTTGAGATTCCGTCTCTCGTCTATCGGGGTCTCGGGGAGATGTGGTTGATAGGAAGCGCGCACGTGGGATTCCGCATCGACCATCATTGGCGAAGGCTGTCTCCTGGATGGAGTAGGAGGACGAGGTGGGAGGGGATCGAAAGACTCAATTCCAGGTAGACGGAATGAAGACTGAGAGTTGGAGGGGTTCGCGATCGGTGGTGGCGGGTTTGGACGGACTGAGGACTGATTCACAACGGAGCTTAGCTGACTCGGGTTTCCATTAATGTTGCGGCTGTCTGGATGCCAGGTTCTTCGGCGCCAATCGCTTTCAGACAACGACTCTCTGCGCGGCCACTGAGAAGTCGCGGCGGTAGGGGATGAAGGGATGCCGTTACTAGTTGGCGGGGGAGCACCCACATTCGAAGCGTTGACAGGGCCAGTGTTGGGTCCAAACATCATAGGCCTTCCTAGTACACCAGGAGATTGGAATGGATTGTTTCCTGACGGAACGCTCAAGCGGCGGCCCGGTGTACGGGAGCCCGTGGTATACATGCTATGAGATCGTGAGTGTGAGGTAGCCGGGGATGAAACGCCAGGTCCCCATCGAGGGCTGCTCTGCCCCGTCGAGAAGGTAGACGAAGTAGGGGTTCCATATTCGCTTGGTGAAACGGCTCGGTATTGCGGCAGTCCACCGTCCATAGAACTCCTGTACGATTCGAACGATAGCCGGGAGCGAGGATCAGCCATGACCAATGGTGGTGGTCGCCGCCTGACGTCTTGGGCACTATAAGCAGAGCCGACTGAGCTAACACTAGTAATACTCGATGTCGATAGCGACTTAGAATGCCCTCGCTGAGGGCCTCCCGCACTGCCTCCTGTTGATGCTCTTGCTCGGTTGCCAGCTTGCCTTACCCGGTCTGGGCGCATTTGCCGTTGAAACCGGGAGCCCGTTGCCGCTAATGAATCCATGGGAATATTCTCGTTAACGTGAACCGTCTGTGCGTGTTGTCTCAAATTGTCGAGTCTCGAAAAGCGGCGTGAGCAGTGACATTGGAAGGGCCGTTCACCCGTGTGTTTTCTGAAGTAAACAGTCAGCACAACGAAGACCGCACAAATCGAAATATCTACTGACCTAATATGTCTGGCCAGATGCTCGCTGCGTGTAAAGCTCAAATTGCAAGGCGGGTAGTCTGTACAATAGAAGCGCTGCGACTTCTTCTTCTTACTAGAGCGTGGCCCATCTGCGCCGACACTCTCATCGTCAGATCCAGCGCCGTCGTCGACAGTACCAGTCTCTTCATCGGAATCATCCATATCTACGTCCCCAGAATCGCCTGATTTGTTTGAGTGCCGTGAGTCGTGACGCCGAGGCATCTTTGGTTTGAGTGGTTGTTCGGGTACCTGGATTCCCTGTGGAAATGGACTCGACGGAAGAGGCTTCTGACTGGCCATGTTAAATGTAGCTCTTGTAGGGGTTGTACCATCTTCGCCGGGTCTTGATGAGTGTGATTGAGGAGCTGTGTTGGGTCGAGGAGTTGCAGACGATGGACCCATGACGTCTTCTCGGGAAACTGTCATGGCCAGCGGTGAATTCACTGGTCGAAAAGCAGCCGCCATTGCGACAAAAAGTCAAAATCGATATTTGGCTGCAATACTACAGATACCAGTGACGCTTTTGCCGTTCCGCAGAGTCACCTTTCGGGAGCAGGCAAGAAAGGTGCCCGTAGGGGTGCGACGTCCTGGTCGCACAGGTACGATGAGAAGTCGGTCGGGTAATCGTTATCCACGGCTATATAGTGCTGTCGGGACTGCGTTATTTGCACTCGTATGCGCCAATAATCTTAGTGAGGCTGAGGAATGCAAGACAATCGGAAGAACTCAGCAAAGAGTGCGGTTCGAATTATGACGGCCAGGCGCAGGCAACCCCGGTGGACAGGACAAAGGCAGGCTCCTAGGAATTTCGGGGGGAGATGGAGATAAAAAGTAATATGCCGCCAGAAAGTAATAAGACACGCACACACAGGGCGGAACAGGTCAATGCTGGACGTTAATCCCGGATGGACGAGGGATGGGAAGATATGTAAGGGGTTGAGAGGAGAGACAACGAGGATGCAGAAAGAGGGAGCGTGTGAGAGTTGTAAGAGGATGAACAGAGAGGCGTTCTCAGACTCCTACAGTACAGTACCCACGACGTGCTAAGGCCCGCCTCAGAGCGTGCGAAATGCCGGCGGGGGAGGGAGGCGTGCGTAGTGGTGATGCAAGCGAGCCAAGGCCAGGGCCTAGATCCATAAAGCGACACGGACCAGAATAAGGTGAATTAATATTGTTTGGATGGATGATAGCTGCCAAAGTGATACAATCGGTCAGACTTGTGAGTCTCTCTGTATCTTCAGCACCACGCTTGATAGTTTCAGTTTGAACTCGTCAACAAGTGACCAAAAAGCAAGTGTTGAAACTGTATGTAAGTAAACGGTACAGTAGTGACAACATAAAACCCAACATGCGTGACGCAAAAGAAAAAAAAAAGGTTGACAGTTGCAACTGGTGAGTCGAGACAGGGGCACAGAGGGGAAAAGTGGAAGGGCCGCAGGGGCAAGCGTGGCGATGATGTATGTCTATGGTTGCTTTTCCACCCCAAATCGATTGTCTCTGTGGAGTCCGGATCCGGGATGGATGCATGGAGGCATGGATCGAGTCGAGTCGCCCAACTCTCTCTTCTTGTTTTCCTTACACTAGGACGGAGTCTTTGTTAGTCGCGTTGTCCGACCAATCAGTCTAGGGGCCAGCCACTTCACGCAGCTGTCCCTGCTCTTGTCACGCAGGTGGAAAGACCGACAAGAACCTAATTCTCTAGGGCTCCAGCTGGCTGTAGATCAAGCCTGGCACTGGATGCCATCAATCTTGAGTTTCGCTGGGCGAAGAGCTCTGGGCTCGGTTCACACGGCGCCAACGACCTTCTGCGTCTCCGCTTTGCCAGTTTGCGACCGATCACAGCTCGACTTGTGACTTGTCTCGTGGGAAATCCTTACAGGGCAGGGCACCGCCGGCTTTGGTGGGGAGCGTGTAGCAGGATGAGTCGATGCTTGTCACAGATAGAGGTCCCCGTATTTTGAGCGGTGACTGTTAGGTGAGATGGGTGTGTATGGAATTGCGCAAGTAAGAACAAACTTGGGTACCTGTCGTACCCAGGCGCGCGGGTCCAAAATTCAGCACTGGCTTCAAACAATATGTGCAGAGTGATTGGAGTCGCACAACACCTTGCTGAATAATTCCACTGTTTGAGGGCTCACAGAACAACAACTCATGCCAGTCAGAGACGTCAGGTACAGGTCACCTGCACTGTTGAGCAGGGGGCGGGCCAGGTACATAGCGCCAGCATGTACCTGATATGACCCATGCTAGGCATAACCCTGCAAGCGTTGCAGCTCGATCAACCAACAAGCTGCAAGCTAGTGGTAAAGCAAGCTGACGGTCGACAGCCCAACCAAGGGTGGTGGGAACATGAGGGTTTCAGACGACTCCAGTGAGATACCATATGCAGCGAGAATCTGTCTGTTCTATCATCCCAGGCCATGTAGATCGCACCATTGAAACGAGAACAACCTGCTGGTCGTAGCCCGCGGCCGGACCAGCCTCTCCTCACACCTTGGATGAAATCCTGGGACATCGCCAACCGAATTAGGGCCAGCATACATGCGAGGGGTTGGTTTCTTAGCCTTGTGTGGGTCTAGGGAGCCATGTCAGCGAAGGTTGTAGGCGGCGCTTTGATAGTTTGACTTACTAGGGACCCCCAATCTGCCGCTGTGCGATGGTAAAAATAAACCTCGCGCCAGCTGCATGCTGAACCAAAAACCTGTGCTTGACTCGAAGCGAAGCCGTCCCTGGCCGGCCGCAAGGGGCCGTGATGGGGCCTTGGCGTTCACCTCACAAGTTCCCATTCTTGTTCCTACTTACCGTACCGACAATAATACGGTTCCGGTTTCTAATCAATCTGTAGGGATAGTTTGACAATCCTGTTCCTGGTTGCTATGGACACGCTTGCGGCATATCATATCATGTTCGCTTTAACACATCGCCGATATCAGACCGTACAAGATTATATCCTGGTTACTAGACGGCGTCCTGGACAGGCCTCGGACAAGAGCTCAAAGACCCAACGGGTTGACACCGTTGGGCGCAAGCAATGACGTGAAATCTCGCAAAAAAAAAAAAACAGATGGATTTACCACGGGTAGTGGTCAATTTTGAGGGTCGTTTTGACAGGCTCTGGTAGTTCGCTGCTTGAGGCTAACTATTGATTCCGAAGATGCCGTACATAAGTCAGACCCGACCCAATGCTGACATTTTATGACGCATTGAAGCTTCCATGATAGCAGTCTTTGTTCTTTTAGTCAATGCTAATCGTTCCGAGTCTCTCCCCATAGTGGTGAAGGAGAGAGGTGCCCTATGCAGGTCGAGTGATACCTACAGGCTACTTTTGCATGCTCCAAAACCTCTGATTGCATTGCATGTAGTAGTCTGTGTCTCACGGCGGTGTGTGTTTGTAGGTGAAGGGAACTAAGTGGATCGTGGTCAAAGTCAGGCACTTTCAACCCGTACCAGACTATGTCAACTTGTATTCTCGTGCCTGTCCAGGAAGCCTGGATACACAGCGTCGTGACAGACATATGGCATCAAGGTTAAGCGTGGCCGGGAGAATATTGCCATGCCAAAAGTCACGGAGGAAAATCTCAAGTCCAGGCCAGTCAGGGTCGTGCCCCAACCGTACGTTGAAAGAGGCGCACAGCGTAAAGCCGAGGCGTGTGGAGAGAGTAACGCAGCTCGCGTCTGCGTTTCTGCAAGTTGTAGGTGGACGCAACGCTTGCAGCTTGGGAGGAATGCAGTTTTGTTTCGAGGCTCACAAACTGCCCAGGTGATGTGCAAATGGAAAAGTTCTAGTCGTCCACGATGAATGGTGATCTGTGGTATGTGGTAAGTACAGGATGCCATACAGACACTTGCATCACGCATGGGTTTTTACTAATACCGCAAACCATCGTTCATAAACCACACTGACGATATCCTCAGGAGACAGCTCTTCATCTATGGCGTCTTCCAAAGATCGGAGGCGGCCGGTTGAAATTGACTTTCAGAGAAGCTTTCTAGAGTTTGAGGTGGCTGGTTGACGTGTACTGTACCTTGCCTTACCATAACTCTCCATGCCTCTACCAGATGGTCTAGTCAATGAAGGGTGCATCCTTGAGAAAGACTTCTCCAGCCTTGGGAGGGTTCTCTTTTTCCGAGCCGGCCATTTCCGCTTGTGTTGTGCTGTGTTGCTCTTCAAAACGGTGGTGCTTGTGAGCTGTCAACATTGGAGAGAAGCTAATGCTGCTCTCTCTTCAATGATGGAGCCGCTAAAAGAAGGTACTGTACCTTCTTGGTCGAGAGAGGCAAGTACCCCTTCGTGCTCCGTCTTGACTCTTAGGTTGAACCCCTCCGCCATGAACGGTAACTACCCCACCCCCTCCGTCTATCCC
>JAALXH010000201.1:0-14660 GCA_012977735.1 Fusarium tanahbumbuense
TAACAGAAAGGAGAGATGGATGGGGGGGGAATTTGGGGGTGGGGGAAGACTGATAGGCTGGATGGAAGAGACGAAGTATGTAGGTTGGCATAACGAGGCTATTGCAGCCACTGAGGATGCTCTTGATCTGGGTTGGAAGATCATGGTAGCATGGAGCGATATTCAGTGTGACTGGCAATTTAGCGCGGAAAAGTTAGTCAGAAAAGGTGCGGGCATCGCGAGAACCTGTTCATCCTGCTTGGAAGACAACCCCAGTTAAAGCTGAGACTGGAGTACGGTTAAAGTGAAGATGGAGTTTAAGTTTGAAGAGAGAGAAGGAATTTCAAAGTGAAGGATTGAGGGTAATAAGGATCTATATACTTAAGTGAGGATCATTCATGTAGCAAAATCATTATGGGTGGCCTGAACCTAGGTATCATTGAGTTTGCTCAGGTGTTGGTCAGATGGCCTGGAAGATGACCAGGACACAGAACCATATGGACTTTGGCATCTCTGGGTAATAAATTCCAGCGTAAACTATGCTAATGTATGATATCCCTAATTGAGTGATATCTTTTCTTTAGATGCCTCTGTCGGTTTGCCCTTTGCAACCTTGAGAACATCGTCACGTAACTTCACTCCGGAGTTTTGAGAGATACTCTGGAAATACTTTGAAAATTTTGGTTATTGTGAAAGTTGCAGCTGAACTCCACCTTTCACTTATTCATCAAATTTAGCCCCTCTCTCAATCAGAAGATTAACTATAGCATCGTGCCCCTCTGTATATGCCAGTGATAGTGCTGTCTGGCCTTCTTGATCCCTAGATTCAATACAAGCGCCATGGTCTAGTAATAGCCTCACAGTAGCCTCATTGCCTAGCTTGGATGCCCATCGTAGTGGCGTGTAAATATCGTGTATGTTGTCATGCTCAAGGAAAGCGCCATTTTGAACTAGTAGCCTTATAGTAGGGGCACTGTAGGCTATATCGTAGGTCTCAGCTGCCAATTGCAGTGACGAAGTACCGCCTTGAGTCATAAAGTCGATGTCAGCACCCTCCTCAAGCAGCAGCTCAATAGTGGTCTCGTTCAAGTTCTCAACTGCGTATAACAGCGGCGTCCAATCACAGCTATCTGTCGCTCTGATGTCCGCACCATTCTCCAACAGTAGCTTTATTGTCTCATTGAGCGCTAACATGGCTGCGGCGTGTAGTGGTCTGTGATTATAGATGCCATCTTTGGTATTGGCGTTTGCGCCCCTCTCGAGAAGTAGCTTGGCAACATCCTCGTGCCCTGCCCAGACTGCCCACAATAGCGGTGGCTCGAGGTTAGCGCTGTCCCTGGCCTCTATCTCAGCTCCCTTATCGAGGAGCAGCTTGACAATGACCGGAAGCCCAATGTAAGATGCCATGATCAGGTCCGTCCAGGTCTCAGGAATCAACACGGTCGCTTTTCTGTATCTACTATGCCATACTAGGAAACTTTCTGAACCTGGATCGCAAATCCTTCGAACTAAGGGTAGAATATCAGCACCATCGTTGATATCAGCTTTGCGAAAGTGTTCCATCCAGTTATCGGCAGAGTAGTTCGAGAACGAAGGTGTATTGGCACATGGGCCAGCCTTTGCACCCCTATCTGGTGATGGACTGGCTTTTGAGTTGAAAAGGTTTAAATATAGGACACAGGTGTTCGCAAGAACGTCGTGTGCCTGGGTAGTAGAGATTGAGTGATGCCATCTTAGGCCCGACAAAATGCTTGTAGACGATCCCAAATCTGCGACAAGAAATTCGCGAGCTGTTTGGTGTAAAAAATAAATTTTGCCTTGATGGATTGAAACGAACAATCCGCACCAAGATCTGAGACGCCGTTTGAAGTGCTCATCATCCTCCAGGTCGAAAGCCTCCATAGACTCCATTGTGTCGTCAACGTTGACGGCAATGTTCATTTCCGATATTGTTAGTGGCCTACTAGCTGCCAAGATGATACACAGAGTTTTTCGGACCATCGGATCTTCGTTGGTCTTATTGAGGATCTTGTCATATGCCTCGTTAACACTGCTCGGGAGCGATGCGATGGCGGTAGCGAGCCCTCGAGGTGTCTGCTTGAAGTTACCCTCAGCTAAGTAGTCGAACACAAGGTACACCCAGAGATACGTGCGATGGCTGGTGTCGCGGAGTCTCTGTTCCAGGGAGCTTTTGACCTCGGCCGAGAACTGTCTTTCTATCGCCATTTGGTCGATCCGGCGTCGAATAACGCGATTAACCTCCCGGCTAATGGTTTCTGACTCTTCCTCTCCTGGTATATGAATATTCGGAAAAGTGTCCAAAAGTACTTCAAACTTCGTTAAAATCTGGTCATACGGTCGGCATGTCAGAAGATATTTCAGCTTGCCATGGGTCGAACTGCCGTTGTGAAATTGACCTTGGATATTCTTCATTAGGTCCAAAAACTCAAAGTCAGCACATTCATCGAGGGCATCAAGAACGATGATGATAGACCCTGCCCGAGGGTCTTGTACCGCGTTGCGTAGGACCGCCCACAGGGAATTTGTGGAGTTACTCAACTTCTCTCCATCCATGCGGAATTGCGGTATAGCATGTTCTATCAGACATGGCTTCAGAGAGAACAATTGGTGAATGATCCCGCAAAGTGCTTGCCGAATGGTATTCTGGTCTTGGTCTTTGAAGAAGAAGTAGCAGGTTGTTGATGATAGCGGTAGAACGTGGTCTATCAGGTATTTTGCCAGAACTGACTTTCCACAGCCAGGATCTGCCGAGACTAGCAAAGGACCAGACTCTTGATTCAACCACGCTTGAAAGTTCTTATGCCCAAGGAACCACATGCATGTATCTTCGACCCTCTCTTCGACCCGATCTTTATACCATTCGTATGTCGCATCCTTGATACCAGTTGTAAGACGAAATGACTGGTGGCACTTTTGTTGTTCTTCGGTCAGTCGTTCTTTGGCTTGATCTTTTTGGGCTTGGAGCTGCTGCTTAGCAATGTCACGGTGTTCTTTGGAAACATCCCGATGCTCGTTTGTAACTTCCTGGAGTACTACGTACGGGCGTCAATAAACTCAAAAGAACTGAAGTTCTAAATTGGGTAGTTACCGGATAAAATGTCGCTGACTTTTCTCTCAGCTTCAAGCCTGTTTGGAGCTATTTGATAGAGAAGGTCTTTTGCATAAGCTGCAGCTACCATCGCAGCATAACCTTGCCACTCCTCGTTCTTGTGAGAATCCGAGTAATCGCAAATACCACGAATGACTAGGCAAGGAAAGTGGTTTACTAGCCCGGCTGCTTCCATTTCGAAACAAAGAACATTATGTTCTTCTGAAAGGCCGTCCCGATGTAGAGCGTTCTTCATTAGCTTATCTGCTGAAGCGATAAGACCGTAATGAATGACGGGACAATCTTCATCCTCGCGTCTTGCCGGTCGCGATACTACATTCCCTTCATCATAACGGCAGGTCGCCGCGCAGCTGAACTCATGAGTGACTTCTGATCTAAACAGTTGGTCGCTAGCTGTCTCTGGTTGCTTGTACTTTTTTCGAAGCCTTTTGTTCTTCTCCAGAATGGTGTTGACAGCCACGGACAGTTGGTTCCCTTTGCGCTCATACTGGACTTTGAGTCCACTCATGGCTGTCCGAAGGAGAGTTGGTGGCTGATTCAAGAACCCAGTAATCTGAAAGTCCTGTCCTTGTATGTCCTTGCCAAAGTCATATCCAAGTACACCACCACTGGTGCTACCAGAGCTAACCACAACATCGCCGAGTCTGATGTCATGCCTGCCAGGGGCACCTCCACCGATACCAACCATCAAGCCGATTCTGACATTGGGAAAGCTGTGCATCATATCCCTTGCCACACCCGCAGCAGATGACTTTCCGTACTCGTTATCAGGCAAAACAGCAATAACAACATTATGCCTTCCTACTCGGCCGAGTGTATAATGGTTGTTATCGTTGGGGGAGACATAGTCGGGACCCTCATGTTCTTCGTCGAGGAACTCTTGGGCAGCAACGTACTCTGTAGCTATCGCACATATCCATCCAACAGTGTAGTTGTTCGGGTCGGACATGTCCCCTCTGAGAATATCTGGTCTGACCGACAAGTCTACCAACCGATTTCACGGCGGAATCTGCCAGTTATAACTGTACAGAGTCGATGGAGGCGTCTAAAATGCGCTAAGGCTGTAGGAGCAAGGCGTTTACGAGCGTAAGAAGGGACAATGATGATTGAAGAAGGTAAGCGAGAATGACCTCCGCTCAAGTGGAAAGAGGTTCGGCAACTTGAGGCAGGGCTTGATCCTCAGCCATACTGATGTTACCCCTCAACTGATGGCGCTTACTCGACCAGTAATATTATTCTGATGCCGGTAAGGCAGAATAGGTACAGTATCCCAGTTTGCACCAATCACATGGGACTGCTGTTTCTTGGCTCCTCAAGGTTGAAGTTGGAACAAACTTCCCACTTTTGTCATATAATATCTCCTGGAGTAGCAATGAAATGTTACTTCGCTAAAAGAACGAAAAAAGTCCTTGCATCGACAAAGGTCACCAGCTGTTCCTTGCCCTTACACCAATCCGAGCGCTGCGAGTGGCCCAAGCGTGGCTGCCTCAAATCTTCAGCAACAACTGCTGTTCCAACTATCTGCAGCCTCCATCCATCTCCCTCGCTGTATCCTCGCACTACTGGAGCTCGCCGGGGCCACCCAAACCAACAAACAATGTCTCCGACACGAATGTCGCTGGATGCAAGACCCAGCTTCCAGGGTGTCGGGTTTCCGAGAGACATCTGAAAAAGACGCGATTTATTGCTATTATTGTGTTTCGAAGCCGTACTGTCTTCCCCGTCCAAACCACGATAATCGTTTTGCAGTGCTTGAATCCACTTGTCCTTGAAGAGGTGCCATTGACTCCATACTATAGTGCTTCTGCAGTCAAAACATTTCATCGGAAGGCTGTCATCATCCAATTCTAGGATCGTACGAATCATCATATCGTTTTCCCGGTGGGTGTTGCCGAGACAATCCTTATAGTTCGCTTGGATCTGTTCGGTCCATGCGTCAACGGCCTTGAGATTTCCGACGATCTCATGGGGTCGCGGACCAACACATATCACATACCCAAGTATGGCAGCTTCCAATCTGAACGATTTGTAGTCCTTTGTGTTTGTGATAATTGTGTCGTCGTCCTCCTTCGGTGCGTATGGTCGCATGATTTGTTGTAGTGGACCACACTCCTCCCCCATAATCAAGAACTTGACGAGGTGACCGACATGCAGGACATCGTTGTCATAAAACAGATTATGCTTGTTCATAAACTCCATTACATCAGTCCAGACCTGGAAGGGAGATTTATTGTAACCGATGGGAAAGCCACTGGCGTCTGAAGCCATCCCCACAAGACCATATACTTTGTCTTTCCTGTCTTGGCATTCTGCTTCTGTGTGCTTTTCGAATAGCCCAAGCAATGTATTTGAGCCGGTATACTTTTCCTCTCGCTGCCTTTCCAACCTAATTGGTCCTGCAGATCCCAAGCTGTGCATAACCATGAAATGCATAAACTGTTTCCATTCCGTAGCTGAGTTTCCAAAGCAGACTTTGATTTTCTGGGCCAGAGCGATCTCTCAGATTATCCATAGACGCTTCCAATAATTGTCATTGTACAACTTCTCTGCCAACCTGCACTCAGCCGAGCTATCTCGGGCTGCGTCAGCCGTTTCTCCAGGATCGGCTTGTTGCTCGGACAGTTCGTGTTGCTGAAGAGCTTTCAAGCCGGGTAAGGCGGTTTCGAACTCGGTATAGCCTTTACCCAACCATACAACGACGGTCTGAGCCCGGAAGTAGATATGATGCATCATGCGAACCTGTCTATTACGCTCATCCACGTCTTTCTGATTGATGCATATTGCGTCAATCCAGTAATCCTTGCCGGGAGCATATTTCCGGAGGTAGTATAAAGCGTCCAAAAGGTTCTGCCGCACGCTGGAATTCCCACCATTGACAGTGATGTCATTCTCGGCTTTCACATCTCCCCACATATAGGACAGAGCGTCAAACTTTGGTCTGTCGCCGAAGGCAACTTCGAATAAGACGCAAGTAATGGGGTCTTCATCCTTAGCCACTTCGATACGCAACAAACGCGTGCAGTCTCGATCTGCGTTCAGAGTCTCATATGGAGATGACTGTGCTGTGCTTGGCATTGCGGAGCCACTCTCGTTAAGGCTTTGACTTTGTTCTTCCTCTTTGGATTGACGCATGACTGGAAGACCTTATTCAATCCCCATGGAAGTCAAATGGAACGAATGCAGTATCAAAACTGACACATGGGGCTCGAAGGGTATTAAAGTCCGGTTCGTTCAAAGAAGGCGGGGTAATTGTGATGCGACATGAGGCACACCGGCGGTTATCTTACTGGCGGCTACATCCTTGCCACCCTCTATTACATAGCCAATCAAGGAAAGATGTCAAATTAATGCATGTAGGGGACAAATCACAGGTTAATGGAAGTGAATGTGGAAAAGGATGTCAATTGAGGTTAAGGAACGAAGTTGAAACTGAAGTAAGAATAGATGCTGCCGATGTCGCAAACCCGGTTTACATCTTATAGACTCTGAACTTCTGGTTCTTTCCACCGTGAGAGTTGTAAGTCAAGAAAGCCGTGCCATTTTTCGTATCGCCCCCACAGAGATCAAGAGACGTCTTATCCTTAACATTGCGGAATCTGGCACAAATGTTAGTGGACATTTAACGAAGCAATGCTATTTTGATGACCTACTGGATGACTTTATGGTCCAGGTTATCGACAGTTGCACCTTGGATCTCCCAGTGAGCATCTGTATCCGCGACGTTCTTGCCTACCTCGCAGCAAACGTTCATTCCGTGGCCTTGAACATACTTAGTGATTGTGTAGAGGATATGGGAAAGGTAGACGTACCCTTTGAGTATAGGACATAACCCTTGCTCGGGTTCTTGATGACCACAACGTTGTTAGAGTCTCCAACGGAGTAAATATCCCACATAGCGTTGGAGTTCATTGTGTAATAGTCCCCATCCGACCTGGCACAAGTTAGTGGTTGGGTCTTGGGAGTCTGAGGTAATACTCGCCAAGCATGGACGGCAGGGCTCTTGCCGCCTCCGCCATTCAGGTCAAACATGACATCCTTGTCATCCGTGATTTCACTTCGCAGGTGGCATCTGAGGCGCTTCCTGATTTCAGTGTTGTGAGAGTCCAGCTGCTTTTGCAAAGCGGCCAGAGCAATCTTGCCTGTTTCAACAGCCTTCTTGAGCTCGTTGATCTCTTGGTCACGCTGAGTGATAGTGGCAGTCTTCTGGCTGACAAGCTCCTTTTGCTCCTTGAGTTCCTTGAGGGCTTGCTCGAGCTGGGACCTGAGGTCCTTCAGCTGCTTCTCAAGATCGCTGATCTTGTCGGCCTGCTGCTTCTTCTCATCCTGGAGTCGCTTGTTATCCTTGGTTTCGACCTCGAGTTGAGCTTCGACGATAGCGATGCGAGTGGCGAGACCGGCGATTCTCTCACTATCAGCCTTGTTACGGGCTTCGGCGGCGGCAAGGGCAGTTGATGCCTGATCAAGCTTCTTCTGGACTTCAGCCTTGGAGGCGCGCTCATACTGAAGTTGAGATTCGAGCAGTTCAATAGCCTTGTGGTCGTCAGAGTCATGTTTCTTACTCTTCGCAATCTCGTCTTGCAGTCGTTTAGCTTCAACTTCGTTTGCTTGGCGAGCTTCTTCGAGTCTTTTGGTCAGATCATCTGCCTTGGCCTTCTCGACAGTCAAGTCGCCGGTGAGCTTCTTGACCTCATTCTTGAGCTCATCACCCTGGGCCTTGGCAGTGTCAAGTTGATGGCCCCGAGCGTGGAAGTCGGCGTCCAGTGCAGTAAATCGCTCCAAAGGTTAGTAAACAATCATCAAGATTGGGATTGGGTTCTTACATCGTGAGCATACTGGGCAAGATATCCGGCCTGGTCAGCGTAGGCAATGGTGTGTCTCAGAGTCTCAATAAGCGTCTTGGGGAAAGGCAGGGGGTCGGCAACCCGAGCGAGCGCAGGTTGGGGCTGAGGTGAGTGGAGTTCAAGCTCCGCCTTCTTGCCGGGGGTTTGCGGGGGGTCCCAATCACTGTGAGGGGTGTTAGTACCTAGGAGACACAGGACGTGATTGGACATACTGAGAATGACGATCAATGAGTGCCGACAGAGCAAAGTCGCCCAAATCCTGAGGAGATCCCGGGCTCTTGACTTTTACCGAGAGCTTCTCCGTCTTCCTGTTCCAGGAGCAATCGATATCGTAGTAAGATTTGTAATTGAACTTGACACCACTATCATCGTCGGAAATCACCTTCTGGGGCTCAGCGCGGAAAGATGGGGCTTTCGCGACACCATTTCCATCGCGAGTCCACTGCCACATGGAAAGAATGGGTTTATCTTGGCCCAATCCCTCAGGTGCGATGAAGATGGCCATCTCGTTGCTGGCGTACTGATCCCAGGTGATCTTGCCGGTCCAGATCCTGGTCGATGCGGCAGTCACGTCACCCTCAGACTGCCAAATACGCTTAAACTCCATAGGGCTCTCGTAGCCGCTGGGATTGCGCATGACGACCTTGAGCTTCTGGTACACGTTGCCAGAGGTAATCTCCCAACTGTAGTAGGAGGACTTGGCGATGAACGTATCATCTCCGCTAGGAGTCTTAGAGACCTTGTCAATGGCGATCTTGTTGAACGAATTGTCCTTCTTGACGTTTGACGCGTTGAAGGTCCATTGGTAGAAGAGATAGACAGTATCTCCGCAGCGAACTGGGCCGTCGGGCAAAACGATAACAAAGGTTTCGTTGTCGCCGTAAGGCTTCCAATCGAGTCTACCTTCGTAGACGAACATCTTCAGATAACAATGTGTAGGGAAAAAAGATGAATGAAAGGTTTGAGAAATGTAGTGTTTGATGCACTGAATTCTTACATTCTGTTGTGCGGTTGACACGGAGCTTTTTATAGTCAATTGCTTCTACCACGGAACAAATTGGCGATTAGGACTCTATGAAGTGCCCGCGAGGTATGAGTGTGATTGCTTGCTGCCGCATGGTCGTGAAGAATTGAAATCAATAGTTTTCTGCATGTCTTTGCCGAACCTCAACTGTAGTTTTTGTGGCTGTCTGAAACTTTGAGACATTGCGAATAGATTCATGCGCTCGCAACCGCTATGTTACAATATTCCAAGCTTCAAATCACATCTGGCTCGACTTTCCCCGCTGTGCGCTTGGACCCTGTCGAATGGTGCAGACCTCTTTGCCGTCGCAGGTCGCCTCAAAATCGAATCTGGCAGCGATATGCTGCTGACATCGTATGACAATAGGCTCGAGGCCTAAATGTGGCGTTCAATAATATGCACAATGGCAGAGGTAGATGGCTGGGCTGGACACGGCGATCTGCAGCATCAGCTTGACCAGCCCAAATAGGAAACGATAACCCAGTATGGGGGGAGCTGACAATCTCATTTTGGCTGGCTGAAAAAGACGAAATTACCACATGTGCGGACCCTATACTTCACAACGACTGATACTTGAGTAGCTTGGGGTCTATACGTTTGCGAGATCGGTACACTCTGAGCCCGTTTTATGACCCCATGAGGAATTGTCCTGTCATCACTATCCTGGGCATCCAGTACCCTTCACAGGTCGAAGTTTATGTTATTCTATTATTCGAAGCTTTTACAGACTTGGCATGTCTAGTATCTTAACACGTCAAAAAAAGAAAATTGAAAATGGTAAATCCACCAAATGTTTATACTGTTGCTATAAGCCGAGGGCATTATTGAGCTGGGCCTTCGACAAGGTTTGCCCTATATATGTCGTTTTGTGACTGCCGTTTCACCTGCCGCAGATGCCATTGTTGGGGTCAGCCCTAAAAAGTCGTTAGTCAGAGTTCACAAAGTTACTCTTTCTTCCTTACTTGAAACGCCATCCACCAATAGATGATTCACCTCCCTTATCACATCCCTTGATCTCGTTCTGCAGACGAAGAACACAATTCTTGTTGTACAATTCCAGAGTTTCAGTAGGGCTAAGATTCTGCACTTCAAAGATATACAGCGATGTGCTGGAATACTGAATGCACGCTTGCTTGATCTCTCCAGGCTTGTATGACCCTTGGAATGCTCCTTGGTTGCCATCGTAACCATTGCAGGCTCTCTCCACGTGCCATGAGGCCGTATCAACATCGCCGCTGGGCCAGTTCTCACCACCCGAAAAGCATCCTGCGGTGGTGTACTTGACGTTCAGGGCAAGCAGGGTGGCCACGGTAGTGAGGGATGGAAATAGCTTCATTTTGTGAGATTGAGAATATGGTATAAGGAAGAAGGAGTTTGTGAAAAGAGGGAACTCAAGATGGTAGTGTTCAGTCAAGGAATTGGAGAACGGAAGCTATAAGTATATGAGAGTTCTTATGAATTCAAGATTAGCTGAAGGAGCTCTGATACTACCTGTTGAGTCAAATCAGATAAAACCCATGCAGGTGCAGTACGTCACGATCCGGGATGTCTTTTCCTTTCATACATCCTCGTCTGCGTCTAAAGCATTAACCCGAGGCTCCTACAGGATCGATCTACAGTAGGCTGTGCGCTCAGAGGGCTCCACTATGACCGCCCCAGATATATAACGCACTGGATAAGCTTTTCCAGGCAACAAGATAAAAAAGCGGTTCTGCTGATCATCGATGTAGTTTTGCTTTGTAACCATGTGATGTACCTTGGTTTGCTTTGGCAATTTCCTAGTGACATCCTTCGCAGATCTTGTCACTCTGTGCTGACGATTTGTCAATGCAACATTCCTTCCTTCCTACCACGTACCCACTCAGTCCTGGGATCCTAGTTATTGACATGGGGTGTTCATTAGAAGAAAGAAGACATGAGTCGTGTGGGCGGGACGTACTGTGCTGAACGACGTCGTCAACTTCGACGTTTTCTATGAGACTATCTGTATCGAGGTGTATCGTCGGAATCACACTGCTGGGTCTTTTGAGCTGTCTATGTATGCGCTACAATACGTTACTTATTTCATTTGCATTGTATTGAACTATCCTTATGGCGTGAAATCTGATCGGTGAGGTCGGGACGAGCGGTGAAGCCTAATACTTCTTATATACTACTTGTGTTATTTCTTAGTGTAATTACGTAGCAATCACAGACAGAATTATCAAGGCACAATATATAGCTCTTTCTTAACTTCTCTATAAAAGAACCTTATATCCGATACACAGTACTAATCCTAGCCCCTCTTAAAACTCCATTCCCACTACTTTCTAAGAACAGAAACCGTTATTCGGATCAGCACTATGTGGACAGTTAATAAATGGATCAGAAACAAGAAGTAGATACATACACAGCACGCCAACCGTCTGCAGTAGAATCACCGCCATACCAGCAGCCGTAGATTTCATTGTGAAGCCTGGTCACACAGTCATCGTCTTTCAAATCGAAAGCGCTGTTGAGGTTTGTGTTCTCGATGGTGAAGTCTGCACGAACGGTGCCAGAAAGCTCCACGCAGACGCTTCTGCTTTCACCGGGCTTGAAGGTGCCCTGGAACTTGCCTGCCTGGCCGTCGTAGCCACGACAGGCGCGTTCGGCGTGGTAAGCAGCGCCGTCTCGGTCGTCTACCCACCCAACGCCGCCGCTGTAACAACCAGCTGAGACGTTGGCGATGAAGGCACTTAGAGCGAGGATCTTGACGAGCATGATTGAGATTGAAAGACGAGAATAGTTTGCAATTTGGTTGTGAAATGAGTTAAAGTTACAGTATAGAAGAATGCGAGTAACTACAAAAACCTTTGTTTTATACCGGATGATTCTCTCCAATTGAGTCTTGATCCGAGCAAGGCACCCGGACTACCTCCCCTGCCTCCCTCTAGCTCATATAGAAATAATTGTGGAGTTTCTAGAAGCACGTACCATGTAAGCTTACGGTTCCACATGAAGACCCACGCCAAAAACTTGCAAAAGATGAATCCTGTGGGATGTCACTAGAAGGCTTAATCCTTCTATACTACATTGGCGATCTCTCGGCACTTCTGCTCAAGTTAGAACTGTAGAAATCTCACCTCATCTCAGGGGGATCGTCAGGTAACGATCGGTCACTGGGCCAGGCAACTACCTCCGAGCCCTGTCTGTTCTCCACGTAGTGACATTCTGGATCTAAACAATATCAAGCCCACAATTCTTCATTCCTTCTCGCGCATCAACGAATAGCAAAGTGCATATACATATGATCGACATGTGAAGCATGATAGCCTCGCCATTGAATGACATCACTCAGAAAAGGTCCAAACACAGCAAGACAGCTTGCAATTAGTCTATCTTACATCTCTTTGCTGTATGCAGTCAATGCACTATAGATTGACAGTATAGCAGAAAGAAAGCCAGCCAATACCCGCTGAACCTGCCCGACGTTGAAAGACGGTATATAACCCGAGCCCGCCTTTCTGTCACAACTCATCACAGTCCATACACCAACTTCTTAAGTTTTCTCGTCGTTCCATCAGTCCAGACACGATATTCAATATGAAGCTCTCTCTCACCTCTTTGATGGTCTTCCTTGGTACTAGTGCCACTATGGTCTCTGGCAAGGTATGTAACACCCCTCTGTGAGGATATCCAATGCCCAAGGGCAAAGCTACCACCAATAGAAACTTATTTAAAAGTTCACCTGCTAACACTTGAGGACTACAGTGCTACGGTGAAGGTCTGAACACCGATATCACCTGGGGAGGCCAAGATGGCGAAGCCGCCGCTCGTGAAGCCACAGAGTACGCTTGCCGGAATGAGAATGGCAACTTCAAGGGGTATTTCAACCCAGGCGAGGAGAAGGTTTACTGCGTGCCATTTGGCTCGACCACCAGCTTTGTCTTTAAAGTCAAGAACCTAAACACCAACCAAGGCTTTGACCTGAACGACGACGACTGTGCCCTTCGACTGCAGAATGAGATCAATGGTTGCAACGAAGGTGGCCAATCAACCTTCTCGGGATGGTGGTTTTCGTAAGTATTATCTCAATGTCATGCTAGACACTTACTAATAATGCAATAGCTCGGATCCCCAGAACTACGGCAACTGCGGAAATTAGAAGGGTCATTTCGTAGCAGCGTTAGTACTAGAGACTTTTCCAAATAGTGATTTTTTCTATCTACAGAATATCTGCACGTTTATTCTGGTCGACTCGCAAAGGTCCACGACATGGAGGAAGCCGTCAATACTCCAGTCCTCTGAGTGTTTGTGACCATTCTCGTCATCCTATTGCCCGTAGCCGTAACTTAAACTGGCAAACCTACAGTCATAACGACTGGTGTACCATTATAGTTAGCCTCTCAAACGCCTCAGGTACTGTGATCCCTTTTGCATTGTATACTTTCTTTCACTACACAGATATAGCCACATACCTCTCCAGTTAAGATTGCTGAACGTGAAACCAATGACTCGTTGCCTGATACCACGTATTCCTACAGACTGAAATTATCATCAGAAGCCTCACTTCACCTGTTGGAGATAAAGGCTGTTACAATTACCTGCAGGACGTCTAGCTAGGGGGTTGTTACTGGGGTTATTATCTGACAAGTCATGAGACAAGAAATCCATCAGAGCGTCATAAGTGGGAACAAGATTACAGGAGGATCGTTCCTTCATCCTTCATGATATCATAAGGTCTGAGATTTTAGTTGCCTATCTACGTAATCTTCCGATCCTACAAGGGAAAGGGTATAAAAAGGCGATGGTTGTAGCCCATTGAAACTCGAACAACCTCTGGTTTACAAAGTACTTTCTAATTTTTCCTACCAATAAACACATCGCATACAATTATGAAGTTCTTCGCCGCCCTCACATTTGCCCTTTCAGCGCTGGGCTTGGCATCAGCTACCAAATGCTGTGCCGATAAGAGTGTACGTATCCTGACAGTTCACTTTATAGGTATCCGTACTGACACCTTATCGGCAGTGCTCTGGCGAATGTGTCCCCATCGCAGGGATGGAGGGTGAGCTCATTTCTTGTCCTTTGAACAAGCCCCAGCCATGCGAGGGCGATCCCTAGGAACCGGGTCCTGAACTTTGAAGGGCCGTGGAAGGAAAGCGACAGTTAAAGGTCACATGTGAGGACGTCGGTAGCTCAATTCAATTATTCCTGTATAATAGCCGAGGTTACTGTCTTTCCCAGCGCTTGTGATAAGCACGCTGTGGAGCTTTATGCGTAACCAAGCCAATTAGCTCACAGTGTACATTTGCAGCAAGTATGGAAGCGCAGGACTACCCTACATCTTTCGACATTTAGCCAGGCCGCAGGGTATCAGAAGAAGGAGCTTTGTGCCTTGCATGGCATATATCATAAGTCAGAAGTTCGTTTAGACAGTTATAACAGCTATGAAAGACGTGTGAAGTTACGGCGATTTATTTAATTTATTGAGTAGTTGATTCAGCAATTGAAAAATTACGTAAGTGCTACACATAGATCTAGTTAGCAATTTACAGTATCCTAGGCAGCAGTTCAGCCGTTAGTACTTGCTTTCACTTAGGCAGCAGAATTCCCTACGTTTATAAATACAGAAACATTGTTGTAGAATTGAACTTAAATTTTCATTTCATTGCCTTTTGTTCTTCTTATCCAACACTCTTATTCATATCTTACGCTGCCGACG
>JAALXH010000202.1:0-35464 GCA_012977735.1 Fusarium tanahbumbuense
ATCTACACCTGATGAAGTGCTAGTCTCACCATTAGCCTGCTTAGGGGTGGAAAAGGCTGGCGCGGGAGTAGTAACAAAGACAGTACCAGGCTGGCCGTTGGTAGGTGCCTGCGTACTGGTAATCGGTGCAGTAATAACTCCAGTGCCAGTGTAAGGCATAAACACCGTCACGTACCCATCTACACCTGATGAAGTGCTTGTCTGGCCATTTGCCTGCTTGGGAGTGGAGAAGGCTGGTACAGGGGTGGTGATAAAGACAGTACCAGGCATGCCGCCAGAAGGCGGCTGTGTGCTGGTAATGGGCGCAGTGATCTCGCCCGGTCCCGGATAGGGGATGAAAACTGTCACATAACCATCTGTACCTGACGTAGTACTTGTCTGACCATTTGCCTGCTTAGGAGTGGAAAAGGCTGGTACAGGGGTGGTGATAAAGACAGTACCAGGCATGCCGCCAGAAGGCAGCTGCGTGCTGGTAATGGGCGCAGTGATCTCGCCCGGTCCCGGATAGGGGATGAAAACTGTCACATAACCATCTGTACCCGACGTAGTACTTGGGAGGTTCTGCTGGGGTGTGGTTTGGGCAGCAGGCGCTGGGGTCGTAATGAACACAGTTCCTGGGTTTCCGCCCGATGGTGCTTGTGTACGTGTGTAGGGCTGAGTGATAACACCAGGGCCGGTATAAGGAAGATAGACGGTCACATAACCATCAGCGCCTTGTGTGGTGCTTGGCTCGGGCAGAGGAGTGGTGGGTGCGGGCAGAGGCGCAGGGGTAGTAATAAACACAGTTCCAGGGTTGCCACCTGAAGGAGCCTGGGTTCTTGTGTAGGGCTGAGTGATCACGCCAGGGCCGGGGAATGGAAGGAACACTGTTACATAGCCGTCTGTTCCCTGTGTCGTACTGGGCTGAGGTAAAGGTGTTGTCGTGGGATTTTCCGAAACAGGAGTCTGAACAACAACTGTACCAGGTCGGCCACCAGAAGGAGCAACCTCTGTGATGGTGATAGGCGCAGTGATGATTCCGGGGCCAGGGAATGGCTTGAATACTGTAACGTAGTTGTCGTTGCCAGTAACCGTTGTTTCCGGGGCGCTTGTCGTTGGGACGAACTTGACTGGTGGCGGGGTCTCAATGTAGACAGTTCCAGGTCCCGTTCCGGATGCAATCACCGTAGTGGTAAAGATAGCAGTGATCACGCCGGTGCCAGTATACTGCTCCGTCACTGTAACAAAACCATCTGGTCCTGTAACTTGAGATGAGGTGGGTTGCACCTTCACCGGTGGAGGAGTCTCAATTACGACAACGGTTGTTGGCTGACCACCCGGAGCGGTCGAAACAACAGTCTTTGTAACTGTAGTACTAACGTCTACACCTGGGGTGTAGATGGTAGCAGTGCCTCCAGGTCCAGTGGCGGTAACAGTGATCGGGCCTTGTGTCTCGATGATAACAGTTCCAGGTTGACCGTTGGAACCACTAATGGTTGTGACTGTGATAGGCTCGGTAATCGGTTCGCCCGTGTGCGGTCGGTAGATCGTTGTGTATCCACCAGAAGTGTCGGGCTGGACAGTTACTGTCGCACCTGGAGCAGTCTGAGTGACAGTCTGGGCCGGTGGGGCTGGAGTCTCAATAATGATGGTTCCAGGCTGACCGTTCGACGGGGACTGTGTAATGGTGATAGGCACGGTAATTGGGTCTCCAGTGTGAGGTCGATAAATTGTCACATAAGGGTTGTTCTTGCTGGGAGGAATAGTGATCTGTTGACCGCCCGACTCCGTTGAAGTGACTGCGTTCTGGCCCTTGGGGGTGTCGAAGGGTGTTTCCACGATGATCGTTCCAGGTTGACCGCCGCTAGGAGGGACGGTGATTGTAATAGGCTTGGTGATGGGGCTGCCAGAGTGAGGTCTGTAAACAGTCACATAAGGGCTGTCACCGCCAGCGGGAATAGTGATGGGTCCACTTCCGGGGGCGGAGGTGGTGGGAGCAGGTGTCTCAATAATGATTGAGCCTGGCTGGCCATTCTGTCCTGGTTGGGTGAGGGTAATAGGGACAGAGATGGGATCACCACTATGAGGACGGAACACAGTGACATACTGGCCACCAGGGGCGTTGGTAATGGTAAAAGGGTCATCAGAACCTCGAGTCGTTTGACTACCAGAGCCAACAGGAGTCTCGATGATGACCGTTCCTGGTTGACCATTGCTGGGAGGAATCGTGATTGTGGTGGGCACATTAACCGCGTCTGTTCCAGTAGGGCCCCTAACGACTGTGATGAATGAACCATCTGCACCCGCAGGGATGGTAATCTCACCACCACCAGGTTGGGGAGCAGGAGTCTCAATGACAATCGTGCCTGGCTGGCCATTGCTGGGAGGGATTGTGATGGTCGTGGGTGCTGTGATAATCCCCGTGCCAGAAGGCGGTCTGACAATGGTGATATAGCCACTGCCAGGATCGGACGGAAGGGTAATGACTGACTGTCCAACACGGACGGCCGGTGTTTCAATAATGACCGTTCCAGGGTTTGTACCGGTTGGTGGGATAGTGTAAGTCACGGGCTCAGTGATCTCATCGGACCCAGCATGAGGTCGTAGGATAGTAGAGTAGGAGCTATCACCACTGGGTGGGATAACCTGAGGCTGGTTCTCGGGCGAGTTACCACCCTGGCTACCACTGCCACCGGTCGGGCTCGAGGAGCCACCAGGTGTTTCAATGATAATGGTTCCATCTTGACTTCCTGATGTAGGAACAAGGCGAGTAATGGGTGTTGAGATCGGAACAGCACCGGTGTATTCCCTGACGATGGTGGTGTAATGGCTGTCGCCACTGGGAGGAATCGTGAGGGCACCGCCAGGGATCTGGTTGCCTGGCGGAACTTGGACGACAACTGTGCCCTGATCACCTCCCGCACCAGCAACAGTTGAAACTCGGGCCTCGGTGATATACTCAGTTCCGGTGTAGGTCTGAATAACCAAAACGTTGGATGTGCTGCCACCAGCATCGCCGCCGACACCTCCAGCACCACCGCCAACGCCGGCGCCGGCACCAGGAGTGCTTGGTGGCACGTCTTCCCATGGTGTTTGAATGACAACTGTGGCCGAAGCACCTCCTGCTGCAGGAATTGTCCTTGTGGCTTCGCCGGTAATGCCAACACCGCTTGGCAAAGCTGAGATAACTGTCGCTGTCGGGTGGTCGTTCGAAGGTGGAATAGTTAAGGCACCAGCTTGGCCCGATGAGAAAGACGAATAAGCGGAACCAGGCACGTCGACGATGATTGTGCCAGGCTTGGTTCCTGTGGGCTCAGCAATTGTGATTTCTTGGTTCGTGGTAGCGTCGGCGCCACCTGTATAAGCTTGAATAATCCTCTCGTAGGGGTCGTCGCTCGTGGGCGCAATCGTAATCCTTGGGTGTGGAAGAAGCGTGACGGGGAAAAGTTGTCCTCCGGGACGTGTGTATGTCTCGACTATAGCTTCGCCACCGACCATATGAGTGACGGTAGCTGCGTCGATTAGACTCGCATCGAATAATCCTTGGCCTTGGTTCCCTTGATTTCCTTGATCTCCAGCGTTTACAGTATCACCGGTATCGCCAGCACCTCCAGCTTCTCCCGACAGTGTGGTCACTGCGTGCTGAATGAGAGACTCTGCAAAACCAGTTGCAATACGCATCGCTGCATCTTCAATTCCATCTTGGGCCTTAACGGCGAGAATGAGTGTAGAGGCTAGCAGCCCTCGTGACAACCACATGGTGTAAGTTGTCGCCAAAGACGTAGCTAGCAAGTTAGTTTGGTGTTGAAGAAAATCCGTATGAGGCTTTCAAACTTCATTCCCGAGGTGCCATGATCGTTTATAAGAACTTCAGAGATGGGCACGATCATCTAGCATGGCCATATCGTGTGGCTTCGTCCTCCACTCCCACCGGCCTGTCTGTTTTCGTCGCTATTAGAGTTGCCATGGTTCACAGGTGCGCTATCTCCACGATAGGCTGTTCTCGCCCACGCGTCCGCATTCCCTAAGGGCACTCCCAAAAACGCTCCAGACAAGCCAGGAATGTCGTCATGAAGCTGGGGCCTCATGTCGCTCGCGGAGGCTTTTCGTGACGATCTCTGCCAGCTTGCTTGTGTGGAGAGCCAGGGCCGAAGAATGTCGCCCTGAACGGGACCTGCATGCAACGAGTCGTGATTGGGTCATGTCTTAGAGATCTTAGATCTAATCGATTTAGAGCTATTGACTGGAACGCGCCGGACCGATCGGGACAGAGATCCTAGGCTAGGCGTAGATCGTGGGCCTGGGGGAACCCCCTGGTCTTTTTGCGTTTGTCTTGGGTGAAAGCGGCTACAGCAAGGCGCAAGCGCCACATGCGCCACACATTATCCACCTTGACTGAGGGGCCTCGTGGGGAGCTGTCGATGTTCCAGGCACCGCGTGCGTTTATTCGCGATCTGGACTGCAAGCACTTCCACGTTAGTTGATTAGAGTTGCCTTTTCTTTTAGAGTTTGCATTTGGGCCTGAATGCCAAGCCCCTTCACTCTAACCTTTTGCGGCCGTTTTATATCATTTTCAATCAGATCACTTATTTCCATTCGATAGACAGCGTCATGTAAAGGAGTTTGTCAATATGATGGAAGTAAGTGATTGGTTGATATCCGTGTCAGGCACAATCTTGAGAAAACTGTATTGCAACGCTTACCAGAAAAGGCTATCAGATGGATTCCTCACCATTGACATCGAGCACGTTGGTTCCATCACAATACCTACCTCTACTGAGAATCACCGATCCCAAGATGCCTTCATTTCCCCAGTCCATCGTTGATGGATGACGTCCAGGATTGACGATCGCACCCATGCTGGACTCTGAAAGTTGGGTCCAAGGAACGTGATCGTCAGGTTAACCGCTTAAATCCGGTGTGCTTTTCAAAGACATTTGCGTTCTAGCATCTTTGTTCCCCTGGTTTATGGTTGAGTCACATAGGATTGTTTCATTTCCCATAATTGTCTTGTTCAACATCTCGATCACACCCCTTGTCTCGGTCATGGATCACATCCGTACCAGGCTTATTGTATTCTTGAGTGGCACATCTCGCCCGTTGACAATTACATTATTCATATGTGGCAACTAACTTATTACAAATTGACTTCACGAAATTGCCAGGTACTGCAGCTGTTGTATGGTTGTGCAAACCTTATCGAGCCCGAAAATCAATTCATCTACAAGGCTCTCTTGCAGCCGTCCAGGTTATCATACTTTGTACCCACCGCAGTCCAGGCACGCGGGAGCCCGACTTCTGAGTCCCGACCTACCTCTCCCAATGGGGCGCCATCGGTCGGTTATCGGGTAGACTATTATTTGATAGAAACTTAACGCCTCAATGGGAGCTTCATTGCACCCGCTTGACACCCGCTCTGTAGCTTAACTCTATTTCCTTGTTTCGGTCAAGGTTCCCTTTTTACCGTTGTCATTACTTGTGGCGAGCTTTGTCTGGGCCATGAGAGATCTCAATTAAATTCAAGTAGATTTGTGTTTCGTCTGGCTGCAAAAATCAAACATCATCTGAAACTCTGGCCCGATCACTCCAAACAGATAAACGACGCCTGGATATCAAGCGATTTAGTTTTAAACAAATATTACTCCCCTCAAGGACGTCTTAGAAAACGTGCTGGGAATTGCTTTCTGGTGCAACTGTCACCATGATTTCAGTAACAATTAAAGGTTATATATCTATCTCTAACGTCGATCGGATGGAATTTCTAGGTTTTACCTCACCCCGACATAAAAATACACCAAGTACACGAAAAGACAAAAAGATAGATGCGACGCAGGCCTGATTCGAACAGACGCCTCCGAAGAGAATAGATTTCTAGTCTATCGCATTAGACCACTCTGCCACTGCGCCTTTTTGCTTAGTCACATGTTCACGATACTGGTCTATCATCTGACCGCAGGTGTTGTGAGAGCAATGGTACCTTGACGTTCAAGGTAAAACAATAATCGGCTTTCTAATGATGCTACTTGTGATCTCCAGGATTATCTCTTGCTTAACGTCTTAGATTAGTATTCAAATTACATAACTGCACCTACACGGTATAGTTTACTATATAATATAGAATCCAATATATGTACATCCTATAGGGTAGATAGAGTCAGAAGTGAAGAATATTCATGATATTCTAATTCCGCTTGCATAATCTGTAGTTACCGAGCGGTAATGTTTTACTTCAATAAACTTGGCCCTTTTTTCTCTGGCAACGGTTTGTTTGCCTTCGTAGCGCCTTTCGCGCTGGGTCTAGGCCCTTGGAGGCCAAAAGCGTTACCCAGCCACGCGAAATAGCCGTGAGACATGCAGTGAATTGATGTTCCAGATGATCCGGAGTAATCTGAGTACACAGGGAAGTCTAGATCGTATAGATCTTTGTTGGCCTATAGTTATGTACATGACGTCTGTTTTTAGAATGAGCCCTGGCAACGAGTTACATCGCAGCTGACTCGCAGCAGGATTGCAATTGACTGAAGACGGAAAATATCCAGATGGGCATATCTTATATCTTATCTTGCCTGGAACTGGAACTAGAAATTAATTATATCATCATCAATTATTACAATGATCGAGGTTGATGAAAACAATCTTGTTTCACTCTAGGTATGGCCCAAAACAGGTCCGTATGTAAAAAGGCAACTTTGGGGGAATAATTTCGTTGAATGGCAATACATACCTACCCATAACGAGAAAGCGACACACATCGGATTCCAGATACTTACACTACTGTGCACTGATATGGTTGCACTGTTATTTACTCTTATTCAATCTCAAGATCCTTGGCTTCTGTTTCGTTGCTTTCGGACTGCATGTAGGCTGCACATAGGGTAGCTAAGGGGTATGTCCCTTTGTAGCAATTTGCATGAACAAAGCAAAGTTAAAACATATATGTAAGTCTTGATTGGGCAGTTTGAATACGCTTTATATCTGTTGCCTTAGTAGAGTAGAACAGGTATAATTTGCAACACCGTATTCACTCCCACAAGATCCATGTATCCATCTTGGTTTTCCGTCATTCAAGGCGGGACAGCAGCTGCAAGGTGCCCCGCGGACCCCGCCATTGCCCCGCGATGATTAATTGATGGCACGTGCTTTGTGGTTGTAGGAAACTGCAAAGACTTCGGCGGACGTAAATGAAAGTTGGTAAGCTGCCTTCAAGCAAAAGATGATGAATAAAAGTTGCGATAAACAATTAGAAATGAATAACTTGCAAGAATACCGGCAAAGATCATTTCCTGCAGTGGACCACTGTTAGCTTGACGGCGGAGTAACGTTGCCCCGCATCCGGACATCCTGCCGCCTTTATCGGAACCCCGCCATTTTTTTTTTCTTCCCACTACAGGACGTTGGCGTACAAGCGTCAAGGCGTATCTTGCTTTGAACCCCCAATTCCATTCATCATGCACCACGTCCTGGTCGGTGAGTCGTGCTACACGGCTTCTGAAATTCAGAAGCTCGTGCAGCGTATCAACGATCAGAGTCCCGTCAAGGTTGCCAAGCTCACGGGCTCCTGGCAATACTACCTCGATCTCGAGACAGAAGATGCCGCCGTTCTCGGCAGTATCAAGAAGATTCTCGAGGCCATTGAGGAGCCCGCAAACGCTTCGTCAGCCGGCAGCAACGACAAGGCCATCGATATCTACGTCAGCCCTCGAAACGTTTCACCATGGAGCTCCAAGGCAACCAGCATTGCGCTGGTCTGTGACCTGAAGACCGTTAACCGCATCGAGCGAGGTCGAGTCATCCATATTGAATTTGAGGATTCTTTCAAGGGAGAGGAGGACCTTGTCTTCCGCGACGTTCTCCATGATCGCATGACAGAATTCTTCAGCCTTTCGCCCCCTGTCCTCGATACCATGTTCGCTCATGGCACCCGAAACCCACTTGTTGTGGTTGACATCTTCTCCGACGAACGAGGCCCATTGGCCGCACTCCAAGACCATAACAAGCAGGCTGGACTTGGCCTTGACCAGCCTAACATGGAGTACCTGGTCAAGCAGTACACTGCGCTTGGTCGATCTCCTGTATGACTCACAAGTCCGACTTTGAAAATCAAATACTGATTTCAGTAGAACGACGTCGAGCTGTTCATGTTTGCTCAGGTCAACTCCGAGCACTGCAGACATCACGTCTTTAATGCCTCATGGACTATTGACGGTGTTACCCAGGAGAACAGTCTGTTCGGTATGATTAAGAACACTCATAAATCAAACCCCGAATATGTCGTCAGTGCCTACTCGGATAACGCTGCTGTGTAAGTCTTATATCACAGTCCATACTGGGCGAAGGGGTAAACATAGTTGTTGACTATTTTTAGCCTATCCGGTGATGAGGGTAACTACTGGGCTCCAGACTATTCTACCGGAAGCTGGAAGCTTACTCGCGAGGTTGTTCAGCCTCTCATCAAGGTTGAAACCCACAACCACCCAACAGCCATCTCTCCCTTCCCAGGTGCTGCAACTGGTAGCGGTGGTGAGATTCGTGATGAAGGTGCTGTTGGACGAGGTTCTTCCCCCAAGGCTGGACTTGCTGGTTTCTGGGTCTCTGATCTCCTGATCCCTGGCAACAAGAGGCCTTGGGAACTGGACATTGGACGCCCCTCTCACTACGCTTCCAGTCTTGATATCATGCTGGAAGCCCCTATTGGCTCTGCCCGCTTCAACAACGAATTCGGTCGCCCTGCATTGACTGGCACTTTCAGGACTCTGCTCACTAACGAGCCTGGATCTGACGCCACTGATTTCAGGGGATACCACAAGCCTATCATGATCGCTGGTGGTATCGGCAGCGTTCGACCTCAACATGCTCTCAAGGAGGAGAGCCATGTCGAGGAGGGTGCTCATGTCATCGTTCTCGGTGGCCCTGCCATGCTGATTGGTCTTGGTGGTGGCGCTGCATCTTCAAATGCCGGCAGCGAAGCCACAGCGGACCTCGACTTTGACAGTGTTCAGCGTGGTAACCCTGAGATGGAACGTCGTGCCCAGATGGTGATCAACACCTGCGTTGCTCTTGGACCAGAAAGCCCTATCGCTTTCATCCATGATGTTGGTGCTGGTGGTCTGTCCAACGCTCTCCCTGAGCTTGTTAAGGATGCTGGTTTTGGTGGCAACTTCGAGCTTCGACAAGTTGAGAGTGCTGACAACTCCATGTCTCCTCTCCAAATTTGGTGCAACGAGGCACAGGAGCGATATGTTCTTCTCGTGAACAAGGACGGCCTCAACCGCTTTACAAGCATCTGCCGACGTGAGCGATGTGGTTTCTCTGTTGTCGGAAATGCTGTCACTAAGGACGAGAGTGGGGTTTCCAAGCTTGTCCTGACAGATCGGGAGCCCACAGTTCAGCCTCCCACTGACCCCATCAATCTTCCCATGGATGTTCTTTTCCCTCCTGGACGACGAATCTCCAAGGACGTTCAGCGCGTCCAGAAGAACCTTCGACCTTTCGATGCCGTCAAGAGTCTCAGCGAGCAGTGTGGCAGCTCTGACATCGGCGAGATGGTCACTAAAGCCACTGAACTGGTCTTCAACCTTCCTTCAGTCGGATCGAAGAACTTCCTTATCACCATCGGTGACCGTACCGTCGGCGGTCTCTCCGTTCGTGATCAGCTTGTCGGTCCTTGGCAGACTCCTGTCGCTGATGTTGCTGTCACCCTCACCAGCTTCAGTCTCGATGACAAGAAGCGACGAGGTGAAGCCATGGCAATGGGCGAGAAGCCTAACCTTGCTCTTATCTCGGCTGCTGCCTCCGCTCGCATGGCCGTTGTTGAGAGTCTGATGAACCTCGGCGCTGCCGACATCAAGCCCGGTCCTGTCAATGGAGATCTCAAGCGCGTCAAGCTTTCCGCCAACTGGATGGCCGCTGTTGGTCACCCTGGAGAGGGTGCTGCTCTTTATGAAGCTGTCGAGGCTATCGGTATGGAGCTTTGCCCCCAACTTGGTGTTTCTATTCCTGTCGGTAAGGACTCTTTGTCAATGAAGGCCTCCTGGAAGGATAAGGAGACCTCTGATTCCCACACCGTCACTGCCCCTGTGTCACTGGTCATCTCGGCCTTCAGCTTGGTTGAGGATGTTCGCAGCACTTGGACACCTCAGCTTCGCCGTGTCGAGGAGGTTGGCGAGACTGTGCTTGTCTTTGTCGATCTTGCTCAGGGCTTCCGTGCTATGGGTGGCTCTGCTCTTGCCCAGACTCTTGGCCAGATTGGAGACGAGTCTCCCGATGTCCGCGACGTCCAGATCATCCGTGACTACTTCGACGCACTGTGGCAACTTCACCAAGAGAACATCGTTCTTGCCTACCACGACCGATCCGACGGTGGTCTGCTCACTACTGTCGCTGAGATGATGTTTGCCGGCCGAGTCGGCGCTGATATCTCACTGGATGACCTTGCTGAGTCTGAGGACAAGGTGCTCGATGCCTTGTTCAACGAGGAGTTGGGTGCTGTTTTCCAGATCCGCCGAGGTGAAGAAACCAGATTCAAGAGATGCTTCGCCACATGTGGTCCTCCTCACGGTCTGATCAAGACTATCGGTTACGTCCGCCCCACCAGTAAGCAGTCGCTTTTGGTCAAGTACAGATCCAAGACGATCGTCGACCTGGAGCGCGCCAAGATCCAGCAGTGGTGGACCAGCACTTCTTACGAGATGCAGAAGCTGCGTGACAACCCCGACTGTGCCAACTCCGAGTTCGAGGCCATTCAGGACAACAAGGATCCTGGTCTGCATTACAAGCTGAAGTTTGACCCTGCTGATGTCAGCCTGCCAGCTATGACCAGCCTCAAGAGTCTTGTCAAGAAACCTAGGGTTGCCATTCTCCGAGAGCAAGGTGTCAACGGTCACGCTGAGATGGCTTTCGCTTTCCGAGCTGCTGGCTTCGACGCAGTTGATGTTCACATGTCTGATATCCTTGGCGGTCTTTCTTTGGAGGGATTCCGAGGTCTTGCTGCCTGCGGTGGTTTCTCCTACGGTGATGTTCTTGGTGCTGGCAATGGCTGGGCCCAGTCCATCTTGATGCACGATGGCGCTCGCAAGACCTTCGAGGCTTTCTTCAACCGTCCCGATACCTTCTCATTTGGTGTATGCAACGGTTGTCAGATGTTGACCCGACTCAAGGAGCTTATTCCTGGAGCCGACCACTGGCCAACATTCATTGAGAACGCTAGCACACAATTCGAGGGCCGATACTCTATGGTCACCATTGAAGACAAGTCCGAGAACTCTGTCTTCTTCAACGGTTTGAACGGCTCTTCGTTCCCCATTGTCGTCTCCCACGGTGAGGGCCGAGCCGAATTCTCCTCTGGCAATGACCTGTCTTCTATCAATGACTCCGGTCTTGTTCCCCTGCGCTACATCGACAACTACGGTTCCGTTACTGAGAGATACCCCTTCAACCCCAACGGCAGCCCTCAGGGTATCGCTGGTGTGAAGAGCAGGGACGGCCGCGTCGTTGCTATGATGCCTCACCCCGAGCGAACCATCATGGCTGATGTTGGTTCGTGGAAGCCAGAGGGCCAGTTGGCCGAGTGGGGTCAATTTGGCCCTTGGTTCCAACTGTTCTTGAATGCTCGCAAGTGGGTTGCTTAGATCTAAAAACAAAATTGCATTACGGTGTTTCGGTATTGGGAATGTTTTATGGTTATGGATGAATGGGATTATGAGGTTGGGACGTAGAAGGTCAATTAAACTAGAGAAAATGCATGATATCACTGGTTGGTTACCCTAACCTGGAGAAAACAATATGATTACTTGTTTAGTAATTCGTTCCAAATATCATTGTGCCGTTCGTGGGATGCTGTTGCCGAAGCTGGGAGGCTCAGACATATCGCCGGATGGTTGCGGGAGATCAGATCCAACCTGTGTGCAATATTTCCATTATAGGAGTCCACATGTCAACACCGTGACTGTTATCCGGGATGGAAACAACACCGGATCATACATCATCTCCATCATCAACTACAGTCCACCTAGCTGGGAACGGTTGAAAGATTCATCAACTGTTTGCCCAGGAAGCATTTACCAAGAGAGACACCCCAAAGGTGGCTTCCATAATCACAGTGATGTCTATTCCTTAACAGCCACGAGATACTGTGATCATTCCCAGCTCTGTAGATCTATTGGATCAGAATTTTTGCCTTGATCTTGATCGGGCGTAGGTAGATCTTGGCTTTGCCCTGTCTCTTGACCTGCTCGGTCATCGTCTGCATTTCTAACCGCCTCATCTACCTACAATTCGTTCTAGTACAATATCTTTTGCCCTAGATTTTGATCTCACTGGTTCGAATCCAGGGAGCCTAAGATTGGTCGCTTCATGTATTAACAATATGCAAGTCATTGTGTTCGAACGCCCGAGTGCTTAACCTTCCATTATATGATAATTAAGACACAAACAGAAACCCAACGTTTGACATGGTCCAATTCTATTGACACCCAATCTGACTCATCTTTCCCTTTATCGTTTGTTTCTGGTGTCTCCTTCCACAGAACGGGAGGAAACGCGCAGGGCAAGCGCTGGAACCCCTCCTTCCTAATATGTCGACGCCTATCAAATCGGGCGAACCACTGACTGTAATCACTTCCATCCATCATCATACCTAATCAGCTTCTTTCTTACCCAGGACTTCACCATTCTGAAAGCCCATTTTCTTATCCGTTGATGCAAATTTCTAACATATTTTCTCTCCATCTCTAGGCCCAATTGATCTTACCAAAGATGGATTTTCGCGTGCTGAACGAATTGCCGGGCGAAGTATCACATGGGGGTTGAAAATGCGCGTGGTTCGCTTGAAAGGTCGCCTTTTTCAACCTTCCACTGCCAATCATGATGGCATTTGCGCAGCCTTATTTGGTACAAAGATACCCTCGCGATGCGTTACCAACGTTTGTGCAATTCGATTGCCTGGCCTCTTAATCTGGTCCCCTGCGCCTCGCAACTCATTTCCTCATTCTTTCCTGATTGTTAAGACATCACCAACCTTTCGCCACCAGTCTTTAATCTAAAACTTGCCAAAGCCAACATCCATCATCTTTGTTCCTCTTGAGGCGGGGTGATACTAAAAGCGCCTCTCATCACCCTGCAACATTATTGGGAG
Organism: Fusarium tanahbumbuense; assembly: GCA_012977735.1. Taxonomy (NCBI): domain Eukaryota; kingdom Fungi; phylum Ascomycota; class Sordariomycetes; order Hypocreales; family Nectriaceae; genus Fusarium; species Fusarium tanahbumbuense. Next base: position 13,112 of record JAALXH010000202.1, read on the forward strand.
AGGCCTCGAGCCCGACCAGGGATCACCATGGATTCATTCCCAGGTCAGGGTTTGAATGAGGAGGGTGGCTCTCAGAATATTGACGGCCCTGACGATATCATCCTCGGCGACTATAATCAATGGCAACAGACTGATCTTACTCCCTGGGAGTTGAAGGAGGTCGAGCTCGACCTAGAGCGCGAAAACAACTTGACGGTTCGGCAATGGCTCCAAGGACAAGGCAACTCCCGGCCTGACGAAAACACATACATCGCCTCGCAATCGTCGTCTCAACGCAAACGTGAGACCCAGAAACTTCTCGGTCACATAGATAACTTGCTGGGAGGCAACAAGTCGTTATCCGCTCATGCAGCAAAGCCTTCCACTAACACGACGGCTCTGGCTTCTCGAAACCCTACCAGATTAAACATTGACACCACTTCAACCAACCAGCTGTTATTGGCAAAGTCTGCGTTTTCAGCGCAACCTCTCTCATTCCCATCTGCTTCCGATCGAGGGACAACAACATACTGTGGCAATGGCTATCATAGCGGATGGGATTCGGGAACATCGGTCTCTCAAAGCCGCTCAGCTTTTCCAATCACATCATATGAGTATCAGACTCGCGGACGCCAGAGCCAAGTTTTAGATCCATCTCTTCCGCAATCAAATTGGTCGGTCACAGGCACAGATACATCCACTGGTTCGAAGAAACCACCCAAACGTCAGAGCAGCCGATCCGCCGATGATGAGACAAGCAGCAAACGTACGTTTTCAAGGCGAAATGTGCCCAGATTCAACGCCCTGTCTTGTCAAAGTCCTTCGCCATCGACATCTGGTCCTGCCCGAACGAGCCCCTCAGACGGAAACCCTTTGCTACAGACATCAATCGAGGGTATGCTAGGGCCCAATCACCAACTTGGTAATAACACATCATCGTCCAGTTCTGAGGGTACCAGTTTGCAAACAACACAATTTGATGGGCCACTCTCTGATCATGCACACAAAGGGCTCTCGCATGATGATTTCAACGATGTATGCGAGATCTGTCCTTTTTGGCTTTTTAGTCCTGTCCAGTTTTCAAATATCGAGAGACCAGCTTGCTCTAACCGCAAGGAAGAAATGTCCCATATCATTACACATCTTACTGATCATCACGGCCTTGTCCGTGGAATCGATCCGAAGAATGCATCTCGCAAATACTTGGCAAGCTGTCAAACTTACAACCCGTCTATCAAGGCGAAAGGAAATTGTCCGAAATGCAGTTCGTTACACCAGTGGAAAGACTCAGGCCCGGTAGACCCTAATCACAATGGTGTTGTGCTTTGTATGCGTTGCTGGTCTAAATTTGATAAAGATGGAATGCAAGACCACCTGTCCGGACCACTATGCCCCTACAAAGCAGAACAACCAAAGCCAAAGAAAATGTGCATATTATATACTACTTTTTGTTCCAGCGACAAGCCACCCAGCGAGCCTCCCAGGGACATGCAGCCACCCAAGGCAAATCATCGAACTGCACCAAGGAAACATAGTCGCCGCAATGTAAGACAGCAAGCGAGTTCTCGCGTGAATCGCCGCCCTGCACCAACAGAAGCCTCTCAACCTCTTCAGCCACCTTATTCACGACCGCCTTCCAGTCATAGCCAACCTTTCTCCCTCCATGAACAAAAAAGGGGTACGCCGTGTTCTCGTGAATCTCACGAATCGGAAAAAAGACAGCCAGTTTCTGAGAACTCATCAAAACGTCGACCAAACCGTGATCCGATCCCGTTGGCATACCCAGATACTGCACCAGGATATACTGTCGGCAACTACGAAACGTTTCAGAGACACAAGCAGCAAAGTGCAAATAGATCTACACACTCATCCACAACTCATCCAATGTCCTTCGAAAACATTGAGAACATTAAATTAGAGGGTTCAATGTTTGATAACGGATTCCAATGTCCAACACGGTTACAAGTACAAAACACAACGCGCCCACCTGGTCAATACCAGAACTGGCAACAACAGTTTCTACAAGTTCCACAAACATTGTCCCAGTCCTTCTTGCAAACGTTAGGTCAAACTTCACGTCGGGGTGTTCGAGACAACTCATTTGATCAGTTCTCACTGCAATCTTTGTCGCAGCCTCAGCATCCCCAACTTCCATCCAGCCAGTATTCCATACAAGACTCTCTTCCTGGGAAAACCCAGCAACAATCGCCGGGTAGCGCGAATTTCTCTGCCTACAACAATGAGAGCTCACACCTCCTCCATCACCCGAAGACTCCCCAGTTACAGCTCCAAGTACCAGCAATGGACGATTTCGACGCAACCATATCATTATCCGGCAGGTTGTCACATGTGCAATCCAGTCCTTCCAGGGTGCCGTCTACTGCAGGAGAGTCTATGGACCTTCTGCAGTCACCCAATATTGAAGGATCAATGTGGTTGTTTAATGAAAATTTTGACTATGATAACAGCTTGGACTGGCTGAATATGGGAACGATTGGATCACACCCACAGCTTCAAGAGTCTATTGAAGTAGGCGACCCTCCGACTATCCAATCCCAGCAACGCGTTGAAGACCTAAACCCAAACAGCGGCTTGCTTACTGTACAACAAGCTGCTGTAGAAAAGGATTCGGCTTACCACTCAGATGCCTTCCATGATATGGAATGGGATGATGAGAAAGAGATATTCTCCTGAATGTCCCTATGTTCTAGCATCTCTCTCTTTTTCTTTCAAAAGTCGGCGCTATCGTGGGTATTTACATTGGCATTCTTGAAAATATTTTGACTTAGACACTTGCGTTCTTCTTGTGATGATGGTTTGTCGGTTGTAAGGTGTCTTTTCCATTATAGTATACCATTCTTATTGCATGCCTGTCTGTTTGTCATGCTAAGACAGGAGTATCATTATTAAAACGACTTATGATCCTTTCACGTCGCGCGATATACATAGTTGCACACGCAAATCATGTTCAGTTATTATCATATTTGTCTCATCTTATGCCGAAGCATCATCATACAACCTCGTTTTAGATGTTTATTTTAATCGTTAAATGCAAACGACAGTATCGCTCGCACGACTTTCTCGAACTTGTTGGTTTTTGGTCCATTTCATGCTGAGTATTTATATCGGACCTCTTAGTCCCGGGTATCAATCTCTAGGTCCAGCTGCACGCCGTTTGAGATACCATAATCTCCAAGAGTAATATGATCCTTGAACGGCCTCTCACTCTGTCTCTTCAAGATAATCTGACCAGGGTCACGACCAATTCGCGCAGCAACCATGAGCTTCAACTGGCCCACGGTATCCGATTCTAAACAGGGCACAGCAGCCTTCGTGCCCAGGCGGTCATTGACGTTGACGATGATCATCTCTTCACCTCCCTGTGCAACGGCAGGTTTGGGCTTCTCTTCTTTCTTTTCCTTCCTCTCTCTCCGTTGATTTCTGTCCCCATCCCGAGGCCTATCTCGTCCACCACGATCACCATCACGGTCATCTCGGCGATAGTTGCGATCCCTACCCCCGTCGCGATCCCGATGTCGCTGCGGCGACCGTCTGCGGAAGTCGCGGTTTCGGTCGTTATCCCGGCGGTCTCCTTTAAATCTAAAACCACCTGCGCCTCGGGGCTTTCGCACTGGCGATCTTGATCGTTCTCTGGGTCTGCGTGGGGGAGAATCTCTTCGGTCGCGGTTTTGGTTGCGATCGCGGGACCAGCTGCGATCTCTGCGCTGGCGACGCTCGCTGTTTTCGCGGAACGAGTCTTCGCGACCTTTTCGGTCGTCTCTGTCTCTGGGAGCGGGTGATTTTGAGCGAGCTCGGGGCTCTGCAGGTGGTGAGTCTGTCATGACTGTGATGGGCTTGCGACGGCGATTATGTGATTATAGAGAGCCTTCTTATTATGCAGGATTGTGAATTCTGTGTTGCGCTTTGCCCGCCGCGGATGGTTCGGTACTGTTTCGGCTGCGGAAAGAAAGCGTTGAGCTGGAGTTGATGATTTTGATGGTTGAAGAAACTGCCCAAAAGAGGCTGGAGCTCATCGCGACGTCACGAGCAAGCTTGAGTGGACGCGGTTGATTCTCCACTTTTTAGGCATTCCCCTATGATAACCAGCAACAGCTTTAATAGTATGTTCTCAGTATCCGTAAAGTATTGGACTGTCATTACATGTGGCAAGCGAGTTAGTCCATCATGTTTCAAGCAAAACTGCTTTGAATATGATGCGGAGGTAAGATTTGGAAGGAAAGTGTGGTGAATGCTTCTAAGCGCATCATCTCGCCATGGCTCTAGGGTAAGTCTCTTGTCAACGTTATCATCACTTCATCCATTATACCAGACTGTGTTTCCAGAATAACTCTCTGGCTTCGATATATCCAGTCTGAATGGCATTTGTCTACTCCCACTATATGCTCAGTTGTAGATAGTGTAGTCTGTCAGAGAGGTTGAGCTCGCTCACCCCGTCACCACAAGAATAATTAGATTTTGGTAAGCCGCAGGATAAAGACAAAATAGTTTGGTCATTTATACCAGTTTAGCAAAACTTAAACTACCTTGTCTTGATAGCCTAAGCTTCAGAGGACCATTGTTTTGTTGCCCACCTAGGCCAGTCAAGTATGTGAGGACAACTTTGCTTTGTTGACATCGTGCATGGCCGATGCAAAGCTATAAGTTGGAGGCGAAAGTGTATACATACAAATAGAGAATAGTTGGGATGGAACCGATTGCTGCAAATGTTAAAGCTGACAGCTCACTGGGACACATCAACGTCATGACATGCAAGGCAACCTCGTATCGGCAGCAGATGCAAACACACACAAGCTCTCGCTCGGACTCGATGCAAGGTGTTTGCACTTACTTGGTTGTAATAACTCAACAAATAAGGCTTGCGGTCTGACATCACAGTGTTCCGTTGAACCCTCGTTCTTAACCATGTTTCTTAATCGACCAGCTTTGTTTGCCGACAGTTTTGAAATAGTTTGGTTTGGTTTCTGGTTTCTGGTTGCGTTGCTACGGAGAAACCTAACCTTGACGTCAACGCAACTAAGTTAATTGATGGACTGTCTTGTATTCCACGGACGGATGTCTTGGGTGAAAACCGCCCTTGCAGGGCTGAGCAGCAGAACCAGGTTCAGGGATCAAGGCCCGACTCATTAGCGGTGGCAGGCCACGGAAAGCTGCCGCTTCGAGGAGACACACGCGACCCACCAGTAATATTCAACAAAACCTCGTGGAGGACGACAGAGAAGCGCTATGCCAATAAGGCATTGGATCCTATTACGTTGGCGTTGCACAGCGCGGCCACGTCAATTCTGCCTGATGAGAGAAAAGACTGGCCAGCGATGAGAATGGCTGGACCAAAGAGAAGCCAGCACAGTGCAGTGAGCGGTGTGATGGCCAAAATAGAAACAAAGAACACGGCAGATCAAAAATAGGTACTATGGGTAGAGGCAAAGCCATTGAAGAATAAACACAAAGTTATGCACGGCAATTAGAGTGCGTACAGTAGCACGACCACCATGCGGTTGATTACCAGAGAAAATCCGGGGCGGGTAGCCGATCACTCAGTGACAGCCAGACCCAGACCAGGTCATGCTTTATTCCATAGCCGACGGGGCTTAATTATTCCATGTCCACCAGGAGAATGGATGTCATTTTACCATCGACAAGGTTTCTTTCAAAAACCGTTGGGTTTGGCCAGGATTGGCGAGTTTCAGCTTGACCGAGACGAAGCGAATAATTAAAAGAAGAAAGGAAAGAAGAAAGAGAATAAGAGACAAAGCACAAAGCACAAAGCACAAAGCACAAAGCACAAAGCACAAAGCACAAAGCACAAAGCACAAAGCACAAAGTATGAATAAAAGGCCTGCATTGAGTTTGTTGAGTGTAGGAGCCCACTGCGCGTAATAGTGTAGGTGCCCGGTACCTCACCAGCTCACCTACAGCCTGTATCACGCTGACTGACTGAAGGCTTCTGACTCAATGATTTTGCTCTGGAAGTAATTACGGAATACTGCCAAAAGAAAATAAACTCATTTAACTTTTCTCCCTACATTAGCGTCATAATAAGGCTTTTGCCGCTGCAAAGGAAGGTTGACAACAATGATCGACGCTGTTAATTGATCTTTTGTTCAACTTGGCGCCTTCTTGTCTCTCCAAGCTTGTGAAGGAAGGAGGGGAGGAGACACCAGCTGGACCAATTAAGGTAAAGCGCCAGGCACAAGCGATGCAGGAACCACTTCCGAGAAAGCGGGTGTGCCTGGCTCCTTCCTTTTTGTTTTTGAAGGGTGACCAATCGACTTGGGCTCGGGCAACTGCACCGGTGAGGGAAATTATGCAAATTTTATTTTTGCCCTTCTTATGAAATGGGCATAGCACGCACCGACGAGTCACGACAGAGAGAGTCATTCAGTCATTCAGTCATTCACTTGATGACATTGGTCAGAGACAACTCAGACGACCTTTGATTCGACAATGCCTTGTTCTACTTTACCGGTTTCTCAACCGGCTCATGCCTCATGGCCATGAGTAGCGGCAAGCAGCGCCACTTATGAGGCAGACTCGTTATTAATTGGTTTCTGCTACTGAGCACAAGCTAAGACAGCGTCTTTTCCTCTCTCTATTCTCTTTTAATTCCCTCATCTCCCAGTCACTTATTAGTGGGCTGCAGGATGAAATCATCGCCACCGGTCAAGACCTTCTGTCAGCTCGTCTCTTTACTGGCAGCCAACAGGAACAATGCAGAGTTTTTTCCTGTCCGTTCATCCTTGGGTTGCTCCATCGCGAACTAGGGACAGGAAACCAGGGTCAAAGATCCCCGGTGAAACCGTCTTTGTGCGTCCAGAGTCTCAAATATCGATTCTGGTGCACAAAGAGGTCCAGGGAGAGAACGTGCGACAACAAGGGAGTGGATAAAGGGTCTGGTATAGACATGGCCCAAGCCCAAGTTTCAGCACTTTGTTATTGACAGGCCTGGTTCGGTCGGACTGCCAGAAGCTGTCAAGAGAAGCGCTGTAATTTCCCTCGAGGAGCATGACAGGCCAGTAGTAGTCTTGTCTAGGTCACGAGTACTTGGGACACAACCAAGGGATAGGGACCTGGTCGTGTTACCAGTACTAGTTTAATGGGCTCGGGCCTAGTCCGCCCCTCCCATCCCACCATCACCAAACGTCTTTTCCGCTTGGTCTACCAGCGCCTTGGCCCCAGACGAAGGGTGTGGTAGCCTGTGGATTTTGGTTTTAATGTTATGCACCATGAAGCTGTGCTGTGTTGTTTCCCGTCTGTGTGTTGTTTGCAAATTGCTTTTCCCTCGCCGTTGTAGTATTTCATATGGATCCTCCCCCCCCGAACTTGACAGGCCACCCTTCTACGCTTCGAAACAACTTCTTCTCGGTCCACAGACTTCGTTGGCAGAGTCTATCGCTCGTACATTTCTTCCGCTGAATACATATCTTAAGCTTCTCGCTGTCCGGATACAAAGCATCTTACTGTTTTTGTTCCCAACCCAACTCACTTACACTCACTTGCACCAATATTCTGAGCTAGCTTTGAAAGCACTCACTCACTTATACACAACCAAACTTCATACAACAACCAAACCGACATCATGCACTTCTCCAAGTTCATCCTGGCTGTTCTGCCTGCTCTCGCTCTCGCTGATGAGACCACCACTCAGACGTCTACCGCCGTCGTGACCAAGACCTACTACCTCTCTTCGGTCCGCACTATCACCGCCACTGGTGAGAGCACCACTGCTGTCGAGACCTCGGCCGAGATCTTCTCCACTGCTATCGTTGAGGAGAAGACCACCTTCTTGCCTGTTCACCACAACAACACCACTCCTGCTGTGTCCACCCCCAAGGCCACTGGTACTGCTGGTACCACTGGTGGCTCATCTGAGCCTTCCAAGGTCCCCGAGAACGCTGGAGCTGCCGTCGCTGTTGGCAAGTTCGCCATGGTCGGTGTTGCTGGTATGGTCGCCGCTGCCCTTCTGTAAGCGCGCGTTGTATGGAAAGAGTATCCCTTCAAGGATCACACGACTGTCGACTCATGTCGACACAACCAAATGTCTTCCATTGCTTGTCCATTTACCCCTTATACCCTGGCCACCAGCGCGGCCTACTTCTTCATGATGAAACGCCACGATACCACTCGCAGGATGACACTTGTCGCCTGCTTCACACTTGATGAGTCTTGGGACTTTGCCTTCACAGAAGCTTGACTGCTTCTTACGCTTCATCGCGCCCGTCTTTGTCAACACACACGGGCATTCAAAACTTGCCGTTTCTTTCTTCTCTAGCAGCATGCACCCTGGCGCGTTGATTGCGCCGTGCACGTCTTTATCCCGAGTTGTTAGTATCAAAGGGTAGTCATTGTAGCCACAATGACTTTGAGATCACCCCCTTTGTCACCCATAACAACTGGTGTATGTTGCTGGCAGAAACCCTTTATCATTATTATTCACTCAACATCTCTTCACTCAACTCTGCTGCCACAAAGAGAGTCGATGACCAAAGAGACGGGGACGACGTCGGCGACGCGGAAACAATACATGTTCACTTCAGTAACTCTACTTCTTGCACGAACTGGTTTTACTATACTTCTCTTTTGGCGATACCCCTTTTTACGACGGCGCAGGTGATCCGAGGTACTAGTAGCCTATGTGCTTTGACCTCTGGAGGACGGTTTGCAGCTTGGAGTATGGCTTTGATTTGATTCGGATAGGGGTTGTGATACGATTTACACGAAAAAAGGAGGATTGGTGATTTTTTAGGTGTCTGATGAGACCAGACTCACGATTATGAGATGAGCCACGATGGATGGCTAGTAGATAGTATCGAGAGCAATAGACTTTGTCACGCTCAATGACTTTTTTTTTTTAACTTGAAAAGAAGTGAATGTAATGAGTGTCTGCAGCAAAGACTAGGCCCCAATTGCCGGGAAACTCGTTCCTCGGAATGGAACTCAACGTCCGATGACTAACGGGTACAAGGCGTCAGAGGACCCTTGTTATTCGCGTGTAAGTGAAAGAAAAAGGACCGGAGTATACAATATTCTGTTACATAGGATATCTTCTGTAATAATGTCACTATACGACAGTGAACAGATGGATCGATAACCGGAGATACAGGCTTTTAAATGGTACTACTCATAGTAGCCTATTATTCTTCCGCATCATATTATTTTGATACTTGTATAAGAGCAATTCTCTTATTCTTCTGTCCCCGCATCGTTCCGTTGGAGAAAAGTTGATGGAGCTGAATAAGGATAATGCGCGGGTCTCTCATTGGCTAAGATATCGGGCGGCGGCCGGGAGTGTGCGGGTCACATCGGCCTTTGCCCCCGAATTTGCGATTTTGAGTTCCATTTGAAGCTGCCGCCAGCTTTTGCTCAACGTTGAGTCTACTCCTCCATACCCACACGACCCCTCCGATATACTTCCTTCTCTCTCTTTTGTTTCTTCTTGGAGGGAAAGGAGTCTTTCTTCTTTATACAGTTATCATGGCATCTCTTGCTCCCTCGCTCAAGCGGGCGCACGCCCCTCTTCGTAAAGCGCTGAGCGCAACTCCTACCCTTCGAGCTTTCGCCACTGTACCTCCGACCGGCAGCGAGCCCGCCAAACCTCAACGAAAGAGTTATTTCAAGGATACGACAGTGTCCGACTTCTCCGATTTCCTTGCTACTTCGTCTCCCGCTCAACCACTGTCACCAGCAGAGGCCTACTCTCTCAAGACCGCCGAGGTCGGCCCTGAGGGCAAGAAGCGAACGATTACACGACTGCCCGAATGGCTCAAGACACCAATCCCCGCCGGTAACGATAACTTCAAGAGTATCAAGAAGGATCTGAGAGGACTGGGACTGCACACCGTCTGCGAGGAGGCTCGATGTCCCAACATTTCTGAGTGTTGGGGTGGTTCAGATAAAAACGCTGCGACAGCTACTATTATGCTGATGGGAGATACATGCACCCGAGGATGCCGTTTCTGCAGTGTAAAGACAAACCGAAACCCTGCTGCATTGGATCCTCACGAGCCCGAGAACACCGCAGAGGCCTTGGCCAGGTGGGGTCTGGGTTATGTTGTCTTGACCAGCGTCGACCGTGATGATTTGGCAGACGGTGGCGCGCACCATTTCGCCGAGACGATTCGCAGAATTAAGCAGAAGAAGCCTTCATTGCTCGTCGAGGCTCTGACTGGTGACTTCCGTGGAGATTTGGATATGGTCAAGGTTGTCGCTGAGAGTGGACTCGATGTGTATGCGCACAACGTTGAGACCGTTGAGGACCTTACTCCTTACGTGCGAGACCGACGAGCTACTTTCCGACAGAGTTTGGCTGTCTTGAAGCACGTCAAGGATGTTATGGGCAAGGACGGTCCCATCACTAAGACCAGTCTGATGCTTGGTCTTGGTGAGCAGGAGCGTGAGATTATGTCTGCGCTTGAGGGTAAGAACTTTATTTCAGTGATGCTACGACCCTAGCTAACCCCTTTTCAGAACTCCGAAAGGCAGATGTTGATGTTGTCACATTCGGTCAGTACATGCGACCAACCAAGCGTCACCTCAAGGTAGAGAAGTATGTGACTCCCGATGAGTTTGAGATGTGGCGCAAGCGTGCTCTGGATATGGGTTTCCTGTACTGCGCCAGTGGTCCTCTTGTGCGCTCCTCGTACAAGGCTGGTGAGGCCTTCATTGAGAACGTTCTCCGTAAGCGCTCTGGCGAGAAGGCTATGGCGAGTGGAAACCTTGGTCAGACCGTTGCCCTCGATTCAACTCAATCTTCGATCTAACCCTAGATCATTGTACTCCTACATTCACCTCAAACCATACTACAACTATATAATCATGGGCTATGACCGTATCGGATGGCGTTTTGGGATAGGGTCAGATATTCAACTAGAAAAGCATGGTCTTCAACAAGACTGCCGCGACATTATCACATGGTCAAATACAATCACTTACCCCTAGAGGGTTGTACATCAATCGTCTTCAAATCAATGTGATGGTCATTTTTAATGAAATTCTCCTCAGTACCTCTGCGTGATGTAACTGAATCACAGCATATACATATGATGAATTCAAGGTTGGACACTGCATCGCGGGGTCGAGGGGTTTGCATGTATATATGTATTGTTCAGGGGTACTTTGCGACGCCCCCATTTAGTCACTGCTTTAAACTCGTTCCACCACTGAAGGTTACTTCATAAGACAATGAGTGAGTTTTGATTCGATATGCAGGGGAGATGGAATGAAATTTTGATGTCGTGTTATTGATGACGCACCTGCCAGTCACGATGAGGAAGGTGCAGCTGTGAGCCTCAACTTTTAGGTAAAGAGCAGGAATACATAAAGAACGGGACACTCCTTCCGACCTTTCACCAAAGTGCCGAACTCTTGATCTGCGCGACTTCCAAACTTCCTTCTACTTCAAAAATACTTTGAAGAAGCGATTGCATCTTAAACTTGAACTTTTCATCATCCGAGCCCTCACATCAAGTCTGTGCTATGAGGCTCGAAGCCTTCTTTCTCCTCGCTATTGCGAGTATCGTGAGATGCAAGTACTGGCTCGAGGAGATTGAGCATCGTGGCACGTCTCCCTATTACCCCGACGCTCAATATCGTGTCTTTCGGAATGTCAAGGACTTTGGCGCTGTTGGTGACGGAAGTAAGTTACTTCAAGTCCTATTGTCATCTTCGTAGCTAACGGATTAGTCACTGATGATACAAATGCGATCAATGCTGCAATCAGCGCAGGCACTCGATGTATCCCCGGTGTCTGCAGAGGAAGCACCATTTCGCCAGCGACTGTGTATATTCCTTCCGGGTGAGTGCCTGAGAAGCAACTATACATGCCATGTGCTAATACAATCAGAACGTACCTCATAAGCGATTCCATTATTGACCTGTACTATACTCAAATCATTGGTGACCCTACCAACCGTCCTGTGATCAAAGCCTCTTCGTCATTCAACAACCAAAGCTTTGCACTGATCGACTCAAACCCCTATCTATCCAGCGGAACTCTTTCATACAATTCAACCAATGTTTTCTTCCGCCAGATTCGCAACATTGTCCTGGACACAAGTGCGTTACCCCCTCAGTTCCCAGCCATCGGAATCCATTGGCCATCTTCGCAAGCAACGTCCATTTCAAGTTGTGAATTCAGACTGTCGACTGTTCCGGGAAACAGACACACTGGTCTTTTCATCGAGGAGGGATCCGGCGGTCTCCTCAATGACCTGTACTTCTATGGCGGCGGCAATGCCACTGTTCTAGGAAATCAGCAGTTCACAGCACGCAATATATGGTTCGTCGGGGCTGATGTCGCGATATGGATGCCTTGGGACTGGGGATGGACTTTCAAAAGTGTCGTGTTCAAAAACTGCCGAGTTGGTATGAAGATGGATCCTGCATCGTATAGTGTTGGATCTATTACGATGCTTGACAGTTGGTTCGAAAACCTTGATATTGCCATTGCTACAACACGCAACCGCTCGCAGGCTATAAGTGGCGCAGCGTCTTTGGCTTTCGAGAACGTCAAGTTTCAGAATGTGAAAAGTGTCCTACTAGACGCCGAAGGCGTCGATCATGCACGTTCAGCTCTGGAAACAGGGAAAGATTCTGTTTTCATCATGGTAAGTCTGCCATCTAGAATTGCGAAAACTACTAACAGATTCAGGGACACTATGCTAACTCGAAGGGCAACTTCGATGCAACCGCATTCTACCCGGTCCCATTACCTCGGAGTGAAATCCTTCTCGATCGTAATATCTACTACGAGCGATCTAAACCACAGTATGAAGATGTTCCGAGCAAAGATTTCATTTCAGCCAAGGCTAGCGGAGCATACGGAGATGCAGCACATGATGATACACAAGTACTTAACAATCTGTTCAAGTACACAGCAGAGAGTAACCTCGTTGCATATCTTGACGCTGGATACTACATGGTTACGGATACCGTCTATATCCCTCCAAATGCCAAGATAGTTGGTGAAGCTCTGGCATCAATCATCATGGGCACGGGGCAAAAGTTTGCAGACATTAACAATCCTCGCCCAATTGTTCAAGTTGGTCACCCCGGAGAGGTTGGTCAGGTTGAATGGTCAGATACTCTTGTCTCAACCAGGGGAGCAGCAGCAGGTGCCGTTCTTATCGAGTACAATCTATTCAGCCCCGGAAGTCCATCGGGTATGTGGGATGTGCACACCCGGATAGGCGGCTTTGCAGGAACATATCTCCAAGTTCCTGAATGCCCTGCTATCAAAGATACCAACGTCATAAACCCACGGTGTTTGGCAGCTTATATGAGCTTTCACGTAACAGCATATGCTGGGGGACTGTTTACAGAAAACTGCTGGTTCTGGGTCGCAGATCATGATCTCGAGAATCAGAAGTATGAGCGAGTTTCTCTATTTGCAGGCCGAGGCGTGCTTGTGGAAGCACAGAGGGGTCGCATTTGGCTCAGTGCCACTGGTTCAGAGCACCACGTTTTGTACCAGTACCAGTTTGTCGACACCAAGGATGTGTACATTGGCCATGCGCAGACCGAACAAGCGTACTTTCAACCACTGCCTCCGGCCCAGTACCCATTCCCAGCAGTGTCCGCTCTCCATGACCCGGATTTTGAGAAGGACTGCAAGGGAAATAGTGACCCAAGATGCAATATGGGTTGGGCAATGAGGATCATCGACTCGAGTAATATTGCCACCTATGGCGCAGGGCTGTATTCATTCTTTATCAACTACAACGATACGTGCGCCAGTAACACATCACCATTGTTTTGCCAGGAAAGGAGTTTAAGTATACGAGGTCGCAGCACCGGTTTGAAGATCTTAGGATTGAGCACAGTGGGCACCAGAATCATGGTGGAGCGTGACGGAGTAGATTTGGCTCAGGCGGTTGAGAACAACAGCACATTTGCAGACACTTTGGCTTTGTATGTATCATGAACGGTTGATATACTAACTCTAATGTAAGGCACGGGAGGAGGTAAGCTCAAGCAGGGGTATCAATTGCTATACCAATCACCTAATTAGAATCCCAAATACCTCGCAATGAAGTTAAAGCAATAAACACAGCCTCATCTGTTCTGATGGTTCGGCTGCCCTGGTTTGGCAAAACATTGATCCAGTGATCAAATAGCTCTTTTGTCTTGGGACCCTGAATGTCCATCTTGCTAAGCTCTTCATCATTCATCGCCGCAAACTCGAGACCACGGGGACCACCAAAGACAATAAGAAGGTGGTTGAAGTTGACTCTCTTGCTTGGTGGGAATGCTTTTGAAGCTGGAACACCGCGCTCAGAAGTACCAATGCTAACGTCATAACCATTCTCGTAGGGACTCTCGGTGAAGACGTTAGATAGAGAGTTGGCCTTTCTAACAGTGTAACCCCAGTAGTAGCCACCCTCGGTTCTTGGTGCAGCAGGGTGAACAGGCTCGGGGTATTGGTTTTCATCCTCGGAAAACTTGAGTGTTATCCTTGTCTTAGGTGGGATCTCGGCTTCAATCTCGACAGGAGCGTCAAGGCCACATTCGACAAGGGTACCGGATCCTGTACTGGTCTGACCAGCAACAGTAACTCCCTCGGCGTAAGGGAGATAGTCCCTGGGGTTCGGGTGATGCGGCATGTCGAGACTGGGCAGCATGGCAGTGAGTCGCAAGTTGGGGTGGAGAGGGAAAAGAGTCTTGCGCATGAACGGAGGTGCCTCAAGGAAGGACAGAATATGCGAAAGAAAGTGGCACGGGTCGGTGTCGCCTGTGTAGCTGTTTGGGTCTGTGTGACGAGGTCTGGTAGCAAGAGGTGAATCATCAAAGACTACGACTTCATCGACAGAGAAGACGGCGAGGGCACGAGCAATTCGCGCGGGCTGGGTCATTCGCTGGTCGGCAGTAGCAAGGCTGGGGTTCGTTAGTAGTGAAAATAACACTGCGATTCAATTACACACTTTGAGAGAATACTGCTGGGAATTGCGACAGAGAGAGTCCATGGTCGACCTCCTTCGGTGGGGTTGAAAGTCGCAGAAGGCTTGAAGGATGTTGTATCATTGCCACCACCATTGTGGTTGGTCTTTCTCTTCTAGTAATTGTTAGAATGGTACTTAAGAGTAGCACTTATTCGATTGACTAACCTTGGAATTACGCTCGTGGTAAGACATTTTGATGCTGATAAGATTGAACAATCTGATATCATGTATGGTATACCTACCTACCTAGCTCTGAACAAAAAGTTCAGAAAGTGGAACTGATTGTCCGGCAGAATCATTCCGCCTTTGTCACCGCCTACCTATTGCAGCTGATACCTACATGCCACTCCGGCGCTTGGTCAGCGTCACGGCCAACAGCAGTATGCGACAGATGTGGCCTTTCATCCTCAAATAAACGAATCCAAAATAACGATATCGCAACCATGAGCGGCCCTATTAGCATCGGCTCCGAATCTGAATGGAGCAGCCTCCTCGCAGGCACTAATGTGGTTATCGCAGATTGTATGTACACAGAGCCCCACGCCTACCGTCATGATCACTAACACCGTGTAGTCTACGCCGACTGGTGCGGCCCATGCAAGGCGATTGCGCCCACTTTCGAAGCTCTCGCCAAAGAACACTCAGCCCCGAAGAAGGTTGCCTTCGCCAAGGTCAACGTCGATAGCCAGTCCGGTATTGCGCGAGCCCAGAGCGTTTCCGCCATGCCGACCTTCAAGATCTTCCACAACGGCACCTGCATCGAGACTATCAAGGGCGCCAACCCTCCTGCTCTGACAGCGGCAATCAAGAATGCTGTCAAGCTCGGAGGTCCTGCTACTGGCGATGTGTTTAAGACTCCTGGCAGAACACTAGGCGGCGATTCGCGATCGGCTCCGTTATCAAAGCAGTGGAACGTGAAGGGCATCTTTGATGCTTTAATAACGTTCTTTGGACTATACTTTGTTTCTTTGTTTTCGGTATGCCATACAAGAGACTTTGGAACTACGCAGTTAACTAACGTTGTCAGTTTGACCCCTACAAGTCGGCAGAGAACAGCCCATTCAATGTCCACCGAAAGCCAGCACCGAGAAGCACTGGTGGCCCCAGCCAAGGGGCTGGAGGTGCTAGAGCTCCTCCACGATCTTCTTTTAAGACATTGGCAGATCTGGGTGGCGATTAAGCAGACTTCGAGGCAGCAGGGAGCTTGACTGAGTTTAAGCGAGACAATAGTCGAGTCACTTTTTACCCGCTCAGACGAGCTCTTAAGCTATATTCCTTTTGCATCTTATGCATAGAACTCAGGCTTCCTGCCATTGTTTAGGTGGGATTGACAGGTAAAGGCGTTTCCGGGGTTCTGAGATCTCTTCGGGCATAGCTGTCCGATTATACTATACTAGCGGAGTAATTTTATAACCATGTTTCAATTAGTTCCATTTCTATGATCTGATAAAATCCTCCGTTCGCCTTCTCATTGTCATAAGCTGGACTCGAACTGAGTGTAATTGCCACTTTAAGTCACGTGGGGACGCGTTCGGACAAAAACGTCCTGATGAAGCTCGACAATTTTCCATCTCCATACCTCAAATTTGTACAATAGCGAAAATGTTGTCGGCCAGGGGGATTCGAAATGCTTGTCCGAGATGTAATGTTTCTTCTTTAACAGTATCTTCACGACTCTATTCTTCTTCCACTCCTTTGCTTCGTTCACGACGGATTTCTCCCTTCGTCAAGGCACAGTCCAATAGAAACGCAGCAATTACACAGGCATTTTCGACTTCAAGATGTTTGCGACAAGAATCTCAATCGGAAACACCAGCGTCCCCGGAGGAAATTGAACAAATTGTCCGAGATGCCAAGCAAAGATTTCGAGATACTCTACCTAAAGGGTATTTAAATGACGAAGAATATGCCGTTTACGAACGACTTTACGGAGCGCCACTGCGTGAGACGAGACCTGAAGATGTTGGTATTCCAGAGCATGCCGATATGGGGCCTGAAGCTCCCCGACCGGATAACGAGGGTATTCTTCTGCGACAGCTTGAGGGGGGCGAATTCGAAGAAATTACTTACGAGATCCCACCGAATGAAAACATGGAAGAGATGGACGAAACGATACCCGAAGCTGGTTTGGAAGATCTGAAAATGGAACAATTAGCACACCAGGTCCCGGGTTATGTCGATTTGGTCGCCAGGAGTCAACGAGAGTACGATGCGCTGCAGAAGCTTGCGGAGGACTTCAAGATCACACAAAAGCAGCAACAAGAGGCGGAGGATGAGGCTGCTGCCGCCGAGGAGCTTGCCATGGAGGAACAAGAGAATGAACAACCGTACTGGCCAGAGGAGTACGAGCATGGCGAACGACCAACTGGCGAGGCTGGCCGATTTCACCCGTTGTCCATCGAGGGTCGCTTCTACGATAGTCCTGTCGAAATTTCTCTGCCACGGGACGAACTGATTATGCCAATTCGTGACCTTTTGCAACGAACACATCTCGATCACGTCAAGAGTGCTGCGGAAACTGCTTTCGGTGGTCCTGGTCTTCCTCTATCCCCCGCGACACCCGAAGCCAAGAGGAACGGAAATATGCATGGTGTTGGTCTTCCAGCAGATCAGCGACACATGACTGAGATTGAGGGCGATGCTTTCCTTGCGGGATTCTTGCCACCGGCCTATGCTTCCGTCATGGCCACTCTACGAGAGGTCCGTAAGCGAGTCGGAACCGAGTGGCTCCAGTCCAAGCTTAAGGATGGAAGTGGAATTAGTGTTCTTGATGCTGGGTCTGGTGGCGCAGGCTTGGTCGCATGGGATGAGATTGTACGAGCAGAATGGGATTTGCTGAAGGAGAAAGGTGAAGTTGAGGGCGACAAGATTCCAGGCAAGCGAACAGTCGTTATTGGCTCTGATCGACTGCGACACCGCACCAAAGCATTCCTTGAAAACACAACTTTCCTTCCCAGACTTCCCGATTACGAACATTCTGGAGAGATGAAGGGTGAACGTCTTGATGCCGGAGACAAGCCACAAGCTCGAAAGAGCTACGATGTTATTATCGCCTCGCATCTTTTCCTAAAAGAAGAACCGGACCACTACCGACAAGCCGTTCTCAACAACCTTTGGACCCTACTAAACAAGGATGGTGGTGTTTTGATTGTGCTAGAGAAGGCTCACCCACGAGGATTTGAAGCTGTGGCTCACGTTCGCGACACAGTCATCAAGCAATTCCTTCTTCCTCAGTCTGGAGAGCCTGAACTTCTCCCCGAAGATTTCAACCCTGCTTTCGAACGTGAAAAGGAACCTGGATACATTGTCGCTCCCTGTACCAACCAGGGCTTATGCCCCATGTACCAAACACCCGGTAAGAGTGTTGGCCGCAAGGACTACTGCCATTTCAGCCAGCGCTTCGTTCGTCCCATGTTCTACACTCGAATGCTTGGAAACAGCTCAAACAACCAGGGCGAGGTTGAGTTTAGTTACGTCGCAATCAGACGTGGTGTTCCCAAGGAAAGGACCGTGACTGGAAAGGAGGCGACGAAGCAGGCTTTCGAGGGATACGAGAACTCGGATGAGAAGCCCGACATGCAGAGTCTTCCACGAGCGATCATGCCTCCCCTGAAGCGTAAGGGCCATGTCACGCTCGACCTTTGCACACCGGAGGGCAAGCTTGAGCGATGGACGGTGCCCAAGAGTTTCAGCAAGCTGGCATATCACGATGCTCGCAAGTCACGATGGGGCGATCTCTGGGCTCTAGGAGCCAAGACTCGAGTGCAGCGAACCGTCCGTGCTGGTAAGGGTCCCGATGATGGTGGTAAGCGAGCTGGACAGGGCAAGAAGCCAAGAAAGGTCGAAATTACCATGGGTCCTGGCGGTATCAGCGCCAGCGAGAAGAATGCACCTCGCGAGCGCCGTGGCAGGAACAAGCTCGACAAGAAGGGTCGTCTGCTCCAGGAGATTATGGAGGCAGAAGAAGAGGAGGAGAGGATGATTGCCAAGCAGATGGATGAGGAAGTTGAAGCTGAGTTGGCGGACGAGTCTGATAGAAGAGGCCGACCTTGAGGATCGGATGTATTATTGATGTAAAATAGATATTGTACAAAGGATGATAACGGGCCGGACATGACATGACATGAAGGCGTTGGACATGACGATATATCTCAACACCGAACAATAAATGATTTTAACGTAATTGGATTATATAGACTGCGTGAACAATATTTGCAGCTATCACAGCATACAGCATAGAGAATGGGCTTCAGATCATACTGTTACGGCTTTGCCAGGTTCTTGGATACTATCAAAGACCATCCGTTTCAACAATAAGAGCCACGCCCGGTTAGCTCAATCGGTAGAGCGTGAGACTCTTACGAGTACGCGATCTCAAGGTTGCGGGTTCGACCCCCGCATCGGGCTGTTCCTATAAGTACGATTGCAATCATCGTGGCATTTCTTTTTTTGCATTTTTGTCAATTCAAGGGAGAAGCTATCGTGGTTTTGTGACCCTACATATAGTAACCAAGAACATTCTTTTGCTAGATTGAATTACGAGTAGGCGTGTGGAAATGTGCTACAGTAGGCGGTTGCTAACATAATAAATGGACATTGATGGTTAGACCATTTCCGTTTTTCATAGAAAAATCTATTATAAAAATGATCAACCGGCCTTGCATGACAGTATCATACATGTTTAAAGATACAAGACCGTGGCAAACCAGGTTTTGTTACTCATCATGACACCGAATGAACCATCAGACGAGAACTCATCATGACTACTGTTAGTGGTGGCCAGGGTACCTGGTAGCTATGTGCTCAACATCACGTGTTCGAGCATCAGATGGTTTTCTGGAATTTCGCATCTCCGCTCCAAGAACCACCACCACGGAATTCCATGCTTCAGATCATCTTATCGCTGCACAGAAAATAACGTGCTCTATCGCAATTCTGACATCTCCGCTTGCGGCCCGCGGAAGTCGGCGATTGCGTTATCGGAAGATACTTTTGGTCTCCCCCGACAGACCGATAAAGGGAAATGGCGTGAGTTTAGACCAATCATACAACCGCTATTTGGAGTATGGAGGGGGAGGGGCAATGGGGTAACTTTTTTTTCCATCACCCCATGAGGGAAAGAGCAAGGGTGGGATGTAATTAGTGCGGGAAAGGGTCTAGGCATGGTAGGGTAGCTCATTTATAAGTCGGCCGAATCTCGCAATGGCGACATTGTCGTCGACTTTTTGGTTGAGTCAAATACTGTTTCCTTTCCTTTATTCTGTATAAGCAGATTCAAGTTATCAAAGATGGATTCAACAATACCGACTTCGCTTCTTACAGCGCTCAACTGTAGAGGCAATATCCACCTCGTTATTGGTACAAACCCACTCGCTGCGACTCGATGCGGCCAATCTCTGGGTTCTGGCGCACAGCCAATTCTTATTGCCCCCGAGGGTGCTGAACTTCATTATGCTCTACAGAAGAAGATAGACGACGGAAGTGTTCATTGGCACAAGAAACAGTTTGAAGATTCCGATCTGCTATCACTGGGTCGCGAGGAGGTTGATGGGGTAGTGGATGCTGTCTTTGTCACTTCGGCAGCACGAGACCCTCAAAGTAAGTTACTGAGAATTAACTTTTTGTGCAATCAGCTAACAGATTAGCAATTCATATCTCTGCTCTCTGCAAGCGCAACCGTATTCCCATAAACGTTGTCGACGCTCCTCAACTTTGCACATTCTCCCTCCTTTCGACGCATAGCGATGGTCCTCTCCAGATCGGCGTCACCACGAACGGTCGAGGTTGTAAGCTGGCCTCTCGAATTCGCCGTGATATCGCCGCATCACTCCCCGTAAATCTCGGCGCTGCCTGTACACGACTCGGAGACGTTCGCCGTCGCATCCACACCGAAGACGCCCTTGTGGCTGAAGACGACCCCGCCTCCCCCGACGACTCTTTCGACCAAGACGCCCACTTCAACCGCCTTATTACAGAAGAAGATGCTAAGAACCGAAGAGTGAGATGGCTCAGCCAAGTTTGCGAATACTGGCCTCTTAAGCGCCTGGCTGCTATCACCGACGACGATGTAGAGACAGTTCTCAAGTCATACCCCGGGAACGGTCCCGATATCAAGCGTGATCCTGGCACTCCCGAAAAGCGTGTTGGTACAATCATCTTGGCTGGTAGCGGACCTGGCCACCCTGATCTCCTTACACAGGCCACCCACAAGGCTATCAAGTCTGCGGATCTTATTCTTGCCGACAAGCTTGTGCCTTCTGGGGTCTTAGACCTCATCCCCCGTCGTACTCCCGTTCAAATTGCTCGCAAGTTCCCTGGAAACGCCGATCGTGCTCAGGAAGAGCTTCTCGAAATGGCTCTTGCTGGTGTTCAAGAGGGCAAGACTGTCTTGCGTCTCAAGCAGGGAGATCCTTATGTGTACGGACGTGGTGGTGAGGAGGTTGCCTACTTCCGCCAGCACGGCTATGGTGATAGAGTGTCTGTTCTCCCTGGTGTCACAAGTGCTTTGAGCGCTCCCTTGTTCGCTGCTATTCCTCCTACACAGCGTGATGTCGCGGATCAAATCCTCATCTGCACTGGCACAGGAAAGAAGGGTAAGGCACCTTCACCACCCGAGTATGTGCCAAGCCGAACAGTGGTTTTCCTTATGGCTTTGCACCGTATCAACGGTCTGATCCGCGAACTCACCACACATATTGAGCTTGAGCCATTGGCCCCAGCCAACGAGGAAGCTGCTTCAGCACAACCCCCTCCTCCCCCGGAGCCCACTCAAGTCTCTCCTGCAACTGGCGAGAGCAAGCGAGTTCTGTGGCCGCGCAACACACCTTGTGCTGTTATTGAGCGTGCCAGCTGCCCTGACCAACGAGTTATTCGAACAACTCTTGAGCACGTTGCTGAGGCTATCGAGACAGAGGGCAGTCGTCCACCAGGTCTCTTGGTAGTAGGTCGATCCTGCGAAACCCTCTTCACTCCTGAGAAGGGGCGAGCCTGGGTGACAGAGGAAGGGTTCAGAGGAATGGAAATAGAGGACTTCACAGTCGGACTAGAGGCATTGCAAGCATAAGCTTACAACATTTGACTTGGAACTTTATTTGGGAGTTTTGGTTTGGGTAGACATAGCGACTATGCATGATTGGAGTTGGGCTAGATTTGCAAACATTTGACCATATAAATCGAGAATTTTAACATACAAATGCCTGTTACAAACTTGCTATCGTTCTTGACCACATTTTATCTGAGTACCAGGGTTCACAGACTTTCTTCTTACTAATGCCGCTACTGACTAATTTATAAGCCAAGAACAAAAACCATACCCAACACCAAGACGGCCCATGCTCAGAGGATCTTAAGATTTATTAAAAAATGCAAAAAGATAGTTGATAGGCACTGAGAGACTTATTTTGCTCCCGCCAGGACTTGA